>OX451387.1:12544059-12578711 GCA_949629135.1 Eremobia ochroleuca
GGGAGCAACAACAACAACAATGAGATCATTGAGGAGAAGGTGGTGAGTACTTCGTTAGCTTCACTCTTAGACCCTCTTGTGTTCTACAGCCGCGCTTTTCAACTTTCAAACTTATATGTACTACGTATACGATACATAGCCTAAAATATATGGATGCGGGGACGGCGACGGGCTGCTACGGGTTTCTAATTGTATCATCATCTGCCGAGCCTTTTCCCAACTATGTTGAGGTCGGCTTCCAGTCTAACCGGATGCAGCTGAATACCAGTATTTTACATGGAGCGACTGCCTATCTGACTTCCACAACCCAGTTACTGGGTAATACGGTACCCCTAGGTAAGACTGGTTGTCAGATTTTTCGAGCTTCTGACTACCCGTAACGACAGTCAGAGATCGACGAATGACAGCCGGGACCAACGGCTTAACGTGCTTTCCGAGGCACGGAGGGGTCTCCGTATGTAAAGATGGTCACCCATCCACAGACCAACCGCAGCAAGCGTAGCTTAACATGATCGATCGACGTGTGCGGCTGCTATTATTTAGCCACGGGCCCCTCTGGGTTTCTAATGGTATGATGGATTTTAAATTCATGCACACCAAATCACCAATAAGTGGCTTATACTGCAATCAAACTTCGAAGGTTCGCTGACTTCTAAGATACAGGTACATAAACCTAGTTTAGAAGTCAGGGTTTTTAATTATTGTACAAATTTGGTGTACAAATTTTGATGTCATTTATTGAGAAAACAAATTATTATTATTGTCTCCTTTATTTAATTAAATACATATAAATTATATTTTTAAATATTAGAATATAATAAATATAAAAACATTTAAAAATATAAAAATAGTAGCCCACCGGTAACGGGAACAGGGTCCAAGCTACCGGCGGTCAGGGCTCCAGAGAGAGGAACCTCCTGACAATGCGAGCCGTGTCCAGAAGTACCGCTTTCTGAATCAAGTCCTTGATCCAGCTGCCTAACGAAAGCCTCCTCAGGTGTTGGTCGAGGCTTTTGGCTACTAATCCATTGGCTGTCACGACTATCGGCACAATGATCGCTGAGTCCATTATTATTATTAAAATAAATTATTATTATTATTTTAATAGACAATAAATTTATCAAAATCAATCTATATATTAAACTGTATTGGTTGAATTTCATCTATAGCTAAAACATTTCATAGTTAAACAAACAACACCACTTGTATATTATTATTCTCCAACACGACATAAATATTAACTATCAAAACGCGTCAAACATTAATATCAAATAGAGACTTCTTTCAACTTTTACAGATAAGTTTATTACAGTATAATATATATCATTTGTCTATATTCTCTGCAAACTAAAATATCTATTCCTCGTTGTTAATATTACCTTTTACAATAGTTATTATTGTATGTAGTATTGAAAGTTGTGTTCACCCATTTGAGTGCTAAACCAACGTGTCACTAAGTACCATATTAATCTCAACCATTATCAAAACGTTTATGTTATGTAATTGTTTATATTAACTTTGTTAATAGCATGCTTTCAAAAATATGTGCGTGTTTATAATTAGCTGCGCTTCTTGTATCAGTATTAATTTACTCGGGACTATTCAAATTAAAGTCACGGAACAAATAATATTGCCATTTTGATAGCAATGAAAAAAAAAAACAAATTTTGTGACCACGTGCAAATAAGTGCTGTTATCTATGAACTGTGAACCCGCGTAGACCCCGCTACGCACGTAGCCGTGCGCCTACGCTCGTAGCAGCGTTGATGTGTTCTTGCGAAATCTGCAACTCTACATGCAGTGCTTGGCAAAAACATGTGCAATCATAATTTATTTTCAGCATTCTTATTTTTTATTTTATTTAGTACAGACGCCAGCACATCAAGCTACTATAATCTGTCAAATTTCTTTAATAGATTTTCAACTTTATCGCTGAAGCATTAGTTTCAAGGTTGATTGGGAAAATTTGACAGTTTCGGGTAGCTTGATGTGCTGGCTTCTGTAGATTTTTTTTTAACAATTTTTATGAGCAGTTATCATAATCACCAATTTATTATAATTATTCGTGTAAACACACAACCAATGTCACTACACTAATAATAAAGGATAATGTCTTGAGGCATGTTCTATTCCCAGTATATAAATACCCTCACATTCAACTGTGTACTTTAAAACCAAATCACATTACAGCTGTCGCGCGGGACTTTCAACGCGGCTGATGCAGTTACGACCCGGTATTCCATTTACTTAGTACGTTAGCTTCTACTTTTATTGCTCTCCTTCTTTTTTAATGTATTGGACATTACTGGTACAGTGATAAAAATAACACCTACCTGCCCAATATCCGGGAGTACGCCAGATGCCCGTTGCTAATGTTATCGTTTGATTACCTGGATAGTTTTGATTATGATAACTTAGTGAACAACACTGGCTTTGCACGGTTTTTACGACTCGACAAAACATCAAGATTCTTGTAAGTTTAATATTAATGTCTTTTGCAAATACCTTAACCTTTCGGAATAAATTCTAGAATAATGGTGAAAACCGCATTAAAATACGTTGCGTAGTTTAGAAGAACAACGCGGTCACACAGACACACAATCTGACTTCAATGTATGATAACTATAAGATTAATATAGATTAAGTCACCAATAGAAATAAAGGTCGAAATGCAACATACTTAGCTTTCTGTTCTAAGCAAAGCAAGAATCTAATGAACACCCTTTAGGATATATATATATACTTATTGGGAAAACAAACAATCGTACATTGTATATTATATCTAGATACACCGTAGGCTATAGGTAAATGTAAAATCCACTACGTATATTAGATACAGTTTTGGTAAAATTACCTAAATGGAATCAATATATAACAACAATACAATTTTTTCGCTATCTTAAAATCCAATCTACACAAATAATAATAAAATAATTAATAATAATATCATAAAGAGGATTCGTATTTTTGTATGTATGTATATTTGTAACGAATAAACTCAAAAACTACTGGACCGATTTCAAAAAAATTTTCACCATTAAAATTTTACACGATTCATGAGTAATATAGGCTATATTTATTACTAGAAAAAATAGATTTCCCTACTAAAACTTCAATAATGTCACCCATGGTGTAAAAAAATTAGCTATAAAATGTCTTTCATCGAATGCGCTGCAGAAACTATTGATGATAGAACAAAAAAATGGAGAACAAAAAACTTTGCAACACCATATGTCCAACTATTGTAGTTATGTCACTATAACCACTTTTTAGATTTTAAAAGTTGATAGAAATGCTGACCAAAAGCAGACCATGTTATCCATACATTTTTATTAATCCTGATCCAAATAAATCATTTCGTATTCAAGACTGTGTCAATACCTGTACATTACTTTTTGAATTATTCAATTCGGTCATTCCATTCAAAAGACATTACGAATATAAAAATGTCTATCTAAACAAAAGTGGCCGGTGTGGCCCATGCAGCAGCGGGCAATATACATTTTTTTATCAGGACAATTATAATAATTCCTACTATTATCATGGCCTCAATATAATAACCTCTGGAAACAAGGAGATAAATACTGTATGTTTAATTTCACGAAATTAAGAGGAGTATCTGGGTCCATATTGATACGAGAACTTATTTAAATTCATTTATAGGATTTGGACTGGAGGTCATGGGAGTCGAATTCGGTACTTATCGTAAACTCACGTGGCGCGAACTTCGTGATCCTGTCGTGATTAACTCACAACGGGTTCCAGATCACTCATGCTTAGCTGCCACTAGAAAGTCACAACTTCAAATTGTCGATGATATTTAATAACCAATGGTTTTACCTAAGTAAATTGAACTAGTCTAAGATAATAGTCATTTTATACTAAATTCAGTAGAGTTAATCTATCAAGGTCAAGAGACACGGTAGGTTAACTAAGACTAAGGTGAACCTAGTCAGAGAGCCAGTGGCTTGACTTTGTCTGATTATGCCATGTACTAGAATAAATATAAATGTAGAAACGATAAATACAAATGAGGCAATAATGCCCTATCTGTTACCAATGGTATCTCTCAGCTAATTCTAAAATTACTCTATGCACTTGACGATATATAGACGATCACATACTTTACATTCCTTATAGGGTGTACCATCACATATATAATTTGTTACTTCTTCACACAAAAACTAATGAACCGATTGCGATGAAACTTTATAGGTACATAGCTGTTACTTAAAGCTCTCTTTTTATCCCGATATTCCCATGGAATCGAAACGTACGCGGGCGAAACCGCGATGTGCTAGTAGTTAATACATAGGTACTTAGATAACGTAATAATTAAAAAAAATGTGCAATGCTTTTAATAATTTGTTTATTTTAATTTATGTTTAGATAGGGCACATACGATGTACAGAGTACGCTGCCTGTTATTTTAATTAAAAGAACTTTCATAAGTTATGCGAATCTTTTGTTGATCAGCATATTTCTGTAAAGAGCAACAAACCACAAACTATAATGAAAGTGGGGGAAGAATTTAATATGCCTTTAACGTCTATAAGTATATACTGCTGTGGATTATGACATTTTGCCGCCGGTCCCCGAGGAGTTACGACCATCAAGTTTAAGACTCCAACAACAACAACTTGTAACACAAATATTATGTGTTTGTCACCCTTTCCGATATAAAAGTATAATGCGCGGAAAACCGTTAAAGTGCAGATTATCTAGATAATTGGATGATTATAAATACTTTAGTAAACACTACAGGCCTATTAATGTGTCATATACTTCTTAGTAACCCTTCAACTTTCTACTTTCACATACGATTGTGGTGTTATATGTGCCTCAATGGACGCTCTGATTGGTGTAGTCACGCTGGCTGTCAAACAAGGGTTGGCGGGGACATCGATCTGTTCCAATGGATTTATTACATGACTACCCAGAACTCACCTGCCTTAAAATTTTTCGTCGGTTATAAAAAAAATAGCTCTGCCATATATTTTAAGCCCGTACGTATGGCACTTTTCTATGAAACAGCAGATTTGTTTTTTGTATAACCGGCACATTTCTACGTTAGGGGGTCTAAAATAATATGCTGAATTCATGGTTTCAGTTTGCGCATCGTTGTCCTGCCTGTATATTTTTAAGCTTACTGCTGTAGATAGGTGTAAGGTACTGCAGTTCAATTCTATAACCATCTCACCGTGAAAAGTTAGGTGAAGTAAGCGTAGAGTGAGCTGTCAGTGTCATCCCACCTTATACTAGGGATGGACCAAACATACATTTACAATCATAATCGAGATTTTAATACCTAATATTTTTATGCTAATTCTATTGATAATTTTACATAATTTAAAAGCTAGTATTTTAGCTGTCAAAACCATACTATTTTGTGGGTGCCTGGCTGACGGAATCAGCTCTATAGTCTAGGAGAAAAAAGAAAAAAAAAACATTGACTAAGTTTCTGTGTCTGCTGTTTCTTTTTTTTTTTGTTTTGGTATTTTATTTTAAAACCCCTGTTTTGACTACTAAAATACTAGGTTTGAAATTATATAAAATTATCAATAGAACTAGCATAAAAAATATAAGAATATAAAATCTCGATTATGATTGTAAATACGAGTATATGCTTAGTCAATCCCTAGCACAGTTCACAGTGGGATGACACTGACAGCTCACTCCACGCAAGTTTTCACGGTGAGATTTTCACAGAATCGGCCGGCTGTACTTTTCTTCAGCACGTAATCCCGACAAGAAGGCCACTTACTCTATCACTATCTGATGGGATTTACACTATCCTATTATAACGTAGTCCGTTCCAAATACCGTGTAATCTTACACGCCTCAATTAACTATTTGGTACTTACTTCACAATTTCTTAGTCATTCATCAATATGGATTGTACTCGTATTAATCACTAGCTTTTACTCTGTTCTGCGGCCGTATGGTTAATGGTTTCGCCTCTTTTCACTCGCTTCTAAATCGTATTTCAATCATCCCTGCTCAGCCCAACATTACGTACATGCAAATTACACGGTTCAGCCGCTTAGAATGGGCGTTTTAATATTTCAATCAGTCGCTCAATCAATCAACTTAAACTTACACAAGATTAGAATTAACAAATTAAATAAACCAGGTAAGCTCACTTGTGAAGGATTTGTTTAGCGCTTAGAATATGGTATAATTCTAGCCATAGCACCCGCCAATTTAAAACATAATGATTGTAGCGTTAGCCACGTTATTACTTTAAAGTGAGTTTTAATAACAAAAGTTCAATATCAACTTTTATTTTCTTTTTTGGTTCCAGTAGGACAGTGGTTGAGAAAATGGAATAATGAACAAATATTTGTTTGAACTAGAATTAAAAGTCCCTTGTTCATCTGCGTTTTTGTTCTTTAACCGCTGCAAAGATAGAGAAAGGGGCAAAGTTCCTAAGGTTTTTGAACTTTGCTTTTTTTGCGTGTCACCGGTCTGAGGATGTTTCCGGTCCTTGGTAACTTATATTCTTATATTCATTCATCAGCATATTTGCTAATGAGCTTTCATACCCAGAACGCAGCTGGGTCACGGTGATAAAAACTTCTACTCTTGTGGATTAAAAGCTACTAGTATATAAACCTACTCGTCGTGTTGGTGGACGAAAGTCTCCAAACAGTGAGTGCCATTTTATAAGACACACCTTTAAACATACCAGCCAAAAACTATTAGTGAGTGTCTAAGAAAAGTAGCACATCGTGTCTCTGCCGACTATTGTAGGGTAATCTTGTTGAATATTATTCAAGACATGACATGCAGAGTCGAGTAGCTCGTCTCGTTACTAGAGTGGGACACATACCCTATTTTTGTATATTCCATGTATAGCTTTATAACTAAACAATTTCAATCGCAACGTAGGTACATACATATGTACGTCACCAAACACGCTTGAGTAGTTTCCAGACAGACAAATAGAATGTGACTTCAAAACTTATGTTTGCCGGCAAAGTTTTGCTATGAGTTATACGAACTATACAATCTAAGGGGCTATAACTGTTCTCTGAAGATCTAAGAGATTTGCAATTACTTTAACTTTAAACAAAAACTTGATTTCTTCAGAAAAATCATAATATGTTTTTTTTTTTTTATCTTTTGTAAATGAACTTTATGAGACATGAAGATTCTCTAAACTTATTTTCTTTTTACGGGACTGAAGCCTAAAAGCACGTACATAAGTATTTTTTGGTTCAAAAGAATATAGCAGCCTTGTTATTTTAATTGTTACTAAGCAAATAGTAACTAAGTATTTATTGGCTAAAGCTGCTTTCTCACTTAGCATTCTGAACAGTTCTGAGCGAGCAAGCGTTTGATCACGAGGTAAATGAAAACACTTGCGAGCGAACATGTCCGTCCAGTAATAGGTTGGACCCGGCGAACGATTGGTCGCTCGAATGAAAACGACGTCACCGGCCAGCGAGCAGTTGCTCTGTGCATTCGCTCGATGTTGGACGTGCTCGGTTGGTGTTCGACCCTTCTTTGTATTCTACGCCAATATGGAGTGAAATCAAGAGCCATTCATGCTTATGGAACTCGCAAACCAAAGATATCATTAGATATTATTAAGAACCAAAGATTACAAAAATATCGCAATAAAATATGATGATTTATATTACATAGCCGATATTATGAGATGTACACTATTGAAAGTCAGAAAGAAGATATAATCATTAACCGCTTCTTTTAGGCGTGAAATATCTTAATCTCAGTTGCAGCATTCAGGCGCAGGAGCGGAAGCAATGTACACCTCAAAACGTCCATCTTCGAAATGAGCACTCACCTCCGTAAATATATTGGCTTGCCTTATTCTCTCTGTTCTAAAAAAGGAGACATCTAATACCGCCTTTTTCGTTACCGTTTATTTAGTAAAGTTCCAATTATTACAAACGCTGCACTAGCCTAAAGCAAGTCAACGTCGTGATGTAAATATCTACCGAGTGAGAATGAGAACACAGCTGCTTTGCGCCTCTCGAACACAGCACGAGCGTTTGTTTAGAATAGTGTTTCCTCGTTGGAGTGAAAGGAAATGTTTTCGGTTTTGAGTGAATATCGGAAGAACAGCAATCATTTGTTCAAAACAAAATGTTTGATCGGCAAGGAAGTGAAAACGCGGTATTACAATTTAAGTATGCTATGCATCTTACACAGTTTTACAAAATGAGTGTTATTACGACTTTTAATGTCTTCTAAAAAGAATGTGTAGAAAGGGTAGGACCAGTTCAGTTTCACGAAATATTATATTACAAATAATAATGAAGTAATGAAATGAATTACTTTGATTTGACATTCTCAGAATGACGTCTTGTGACCTTTTTGGAATACTAAAACGTAATACGCAATTTTAATAGCTTACAGTTATACAAAGCTAAAATATTAGATACTTAATTTTATTAGATGAGATCAATTGTTCTTTTGTTTTAATTTATGAATAATCAATAAATAGGTCCTATCTCAATCTACCTTTTTGGTTAGCGAAAGCAACTTTTATCCCTCAAAGGAGGCATTATGAATGATAATTCGTAGCCTCCAGCTGCATGTCAATTCCAATAGATTATCTAATAACGCTACTCCTGCTCCCTCAGGGATTGTTTCAAACGTTTCAGATAAGTTTATACTTTCAGATTAATTTGGTGTATTTTCTATCTCTTCGTCAGTTACATAACTTGAATAACCATCTAAGCACATAAATCCGATTGTAATGGTGCATTCTAACAATATTGCAATTCATAAAAACTAGTGCCGATGGAGACAGCAAAGCAAAATAAGTAATTTAGAATGTATCGATCCATCTATTTACGACCTGATTGCGCCTTCGAGTCACGTTGCTAGGATATCGTGCGCCCATCAAAATAGTTTATCAATAATAAACAAACAGTTGGCTGTACAGTTTGCCCAACATATATTGAAACACTATGTCGGTCGGCGCAGCGCTTGAGACAAATGTCAGTAATATTTCAAATTGAGATCATTTTAATCTAGTTCGATATTTCATCGCCTGTCAGGTTGCACTGGGCAATCTGTAGCTGTTCGTGATTTATTTTTTATTTTTTTTATTTTATTTATTTAGGTAACCAACAGCGATACATAAAATGTTTCACAAAATATGCGTGTTACAGTTATTATGGCCAATTATAGGTTTCCCTGTATAACTGGGATATATGTATAATACATGCGAACGGACTAATGCCAGATATTTCCAATTTAAGAAGAAAATAAAATTGCAATACAATACAATATTACTTTTAAGATTACATTATTGAAAAATTTGAAACAAAAATGTTGGATACAAAAAACAGTAGAAGAAGAAGTTTGGTCGCTTTTCATTTATCTCCGTTTATAGTTTTAAGTATTCGTTTTTTGAATGTCGGCTTATTACAGTTAAATAAATCAACTTCAGAGAATTCCGAGTTATAGATTCGAGCAATGCGAGTCAGTACACAGTTCTTGGCATAGTTACGCCACAGATAACTATTTACATCTCCGACTAGTAAATAGTTATCTGTGGCGTTACCGCACTGGTGCGGTGACATAAGGTAAAAAGCACGCCTGTTTAATACACTGCATTATGGACCTAAAAGCGGTTCATTATGAGCCACTTTACGAGCAAGTGTGTTGAAAAACCATTTCTGAAGGTTGTTTCAAGTTAAGAATTCTAACTTCAAATAGCCATTTCAAATATATTTTTCAATAATAACAGACACTTCGACAAGCTTTTACAGGCTTCTAGTGATATTCATTTATTATGGAACAAGATAATTGCGCTGGTGAACAATTTCTTGTTATCGATTGCGAAATCGACAACTGATATAATTTTGAAGTAGTTCTATTTACAAGTAATGAAAGCATAAGTAGATTATCAGAAAAGTTTCCTGATTAGTAGTTTGCTAAGTAGTTCACGGTTTTCTGCAAGAGAGTGGTTTTTTCTTCGTGGAGTAGCTTTAAGAAGCTTACAAGATAGATATAAAGTATTTACTATTAATACTGGCATCAGTGGTCTTGGCATTCAGCTCGGTCATCAATTTTAGGAATGTGGAATAGAGGAGTGGACTGTAAGATTACGCTGGTTGTAGAAAGAAATATAGGTAGTTCTGTACGAACGGAGTTCTCCGTCCTTCTCAATCCAGGAACAAATTCAACAGAGAGATGGCTGAAATACGACTCACCTTTTCTCCTGCTGCGGCTGGCTCCCACTGATCTGAACGGTCTTTTGAGTGAACCGTTGACCACGGAGATTGGCACGAGTGACACCACACGGTAATGCACAATTTGTCCTTGTTTCACCAATTTTCACTCACGGAGTCAAAAATTAGATAGTTCATGGGTCAATGGCGGACGACAGACTGGTCGGCTCCGCTCGCACATCAAACTTTTAAAAGATGGCGCGCTTGTCACGTTGTCGCGAATATGTGCAGCAGCTCGTGGGTACGGGACAGTCAATCACATGCCGACTTAGCGAGCGCATCCAGACATTCACTATTAAATTCGTCCAATCATGGGATAAATACAGAACATACCCCCTACCGAAACCATAGTGATGGTTTCTAGAAAACTAAGATTACCTTAATACCTATATCATTAAAACTTATATTATGAAATATTATTATTCCAAGAATAATCTTTTAAAAAACTACACGATTTGAAGGTAGTTTCTAAGTTCAGGGCTACATTCTTACTTAATATTTATAAGTGCGTAAGTGAGTTTGTTTGTTACGCTTTCACGCTAAAATGGCTTAACGGATTTGAATAAAATTTGGCACATGGGTAGACCATGATCTGCGTTAGGACATAGAATACATTTTTATTTGGTAGTATATTCCCGTAGGATAATTTCCGACCTCCACGCGGGCGGAATCGCAGACAAAATCTTTGATGCCGGCCGAAATACCTGCCCCTACTAAGCTACCAATCAGCCTGACAAAAGGGACCTCCAAGTTTACTGCATGATAAGTTTTCTATCGCTCACTGCGTCCAGTTTACTACGTAAATAATAAAAGTTACTGAGACATTTGAAACATCTCCGCTTATGACAAATTTCGTCATCGTCAAAGCTAAAAGACGGCTGCTACTCGACATACAGTGGCCTCCAAAAGTCAGTTGACTTTTTTCCACTTGAGCTGCGACACAGCACATTATGATTTAAAATTTTATTTCCAAATATTTCAACTATAACGTTTTTATTGACTATTTTAACCTATGACTTATCATAAAAAATAATCATATGATCCCTCAGGAGTAACTACCTCATTATTTTTTTGTTTGAAATCATAATGGAATCACAGCTGAAGTGAAAAGATGTGAACTCACTTTTGGAGGCCGCTGCAGGTCTCCTCAAGCATCGTCATGACTGTTCCTCTGCCTACATCCAGCAGATTTCCACAACCTTCACCAGTCCTCGGTCCACCTTAACAAACTTACATGTAAGATATTGATTATTCATGTTTCCTCAGTAATTCGGTTGCCTTGCGAATACGAAATGTTATTTCAGATCTAGAACTCCGATTACCATAACCAATGCATTGAATCAACTTTCAGGGAGCATGAGTTATTGCATTTTTGCATTTTAGGCCCATAGAACAACTTCCTGTACGTTAATCAGACTGTATGTAAGTTAACTTCTTCCGCGTTTCTTACACAAAATATTAATATTCATTTTATAGCACTCTGTAACCTAAACCCGCACTTAAGTCACGCTTATCTGTGAGTTAAGTAGTCCATTTTTACGAAGAAGAGCGTTTAGGTCACACGTGCTAGAAAATAGTAGGTATACAATACGTGTGTCTCAAGTAGTATTAATGCACGGCGTATCGTAACGTACTATTTCAGCATCAGCATTCAAAAAGACGAAAACAAATCTTACAAGAGAGCATTATTAAAATCAAAACGTCATTTTCTTTTTTCTAAGTGGCGGTACTTTTTGCCCTTCTAATGTAAAAGCGTAACCTCAACTTATTAGTACTATAACTCGTGGATCACGCTCAGCGGGGATGTGTCCTACGTGTTAACGCGTCATATTGCGTTCCATCGTTCAGAGGCCAAATTGAAAGCTTGCTTGTGTTTTTAATATTATTTTTGAGAACATAACCTACGTGTGTACTTAATTGAATAAATTTTCGGCGACAACTTCAGAGAGCTTCTAAAAACGTATACTAGATGGCTCTGTATTAAAAACGCTTAATGAATTCACAGTTTCTCTCTCTTTCGATTATATACGAGAATGTGTACGAGTGTGTGCGAGTATCGCGTAAGGTACTTCGTTCGTCTTTCACCGCACACGTTCTTTATTAAAACAAAAAAATGTGTTATTCTTTGTTATAGCGGCAATAAAAAATTCTTTTCACTCTGTGTAATATTATTAAAATTTTATCTACCCTGTCTATTACTGTTCAAGAGATAGGTACAGCCCGCTGACAGACAGACGGACAGCGAAGGCTTAGTAATAGAGTTCCATTAGCACTCTTTGGGTATGGAACCCTAAAAACTGATTCAGCATATTAAAAACTGTTTAAATAAAAATGATTCTATACTATATGATAAATCAGGCCTATATTCTCTGTGACCCCGTAACAGAGAGGAACCCTATGCACAGCCAGCAGCCAGCAGCTTGTGAGGCACCCAGCAGTGGGTACCTCACAAGCGGTTTTCCCCTGCAGTGGGCAGTAATGATAAATGATAAATGATTTATTTTCTGTAAGTAGGTTTGTACAAACACTTTTACATGTCAATCACATTTTTTTTAAAACTAGATGAGGTCGGCGTTTCCTATCTGACTACTCTGAGAAGAAAGGCCGAAACAAACTCAGAGGTCACAGTCTCTTTTAAAGTCCAGACATAATCTTGGTCAGATCATGTGAAGACCATGTAGATTGGTGTCTGAAATGGTCTTTTGAGTAAAGAACCACACAGATTGAGCGGACCTGTCCAATCAATGCACGCATTTGTCGAAAATCGTGCAGCTTAACTCAGAGCTTGAGGAGCCTCACGATTCGACGAACAATACCAATGAAAGGACATTTGGGTAGGTCGCATAAGTTACTCAAACTGCCAGATCATGATTAAAACTAACTAAGAAGGAAAACAGAAAAAAAATGACCCACATAGTCCTCACATTCACAATAGTAATAATAAAAAAATAAAAAATACTTTATAAAGTAAATATCCATGTATTTGTACTCGTATATATAAAATTCATCAATGTCAATGTGTAATGCAATGCGCGAACACACTGCGCTGTGACTCTCACATGGAATTAAACTTAGGCAATGTTTTCCTTCATCGTTATAAGGGCAGTGATGATATAATCCCTCTTTAATTACACGTTATCCGTGGACGCTACACCTGGGTATTGCCCGTCTTCTGATGGAAATAGAGACGTGTGTGCACGCAGGAATTCATGCATAAATTCAATTCCACCGAGTCGCATTCATGCTGCGTCAAGACGACGTACGCTGTGCTTAATTATACATATTTCATTAGAACTTGATGGTATCCAGCCACTGAGGTACTGAGAGGCATCATAATGAATTTGTTGGATTGCCTAAATAGCTAAAATTCTAGTTTCTGTTCAAAATATCTTCATTCGGAAGCTTTGCAACTATTTGTCTCACTTATTCGTTAAGTCAGTTACAAGTATACCGTTGTTTGCCGTCGACAGTAATAATGGCATCTAGACCAGTAACTCAGTGATGAGGTTATACAACTATTTCTATCATAGTTAACATTAGGCATAGTAGTTCTCGAAACTCCTAATAGAGCCGCGGAGACAATCTACGACTGTAGTTCTCAAATGCAACTTTATAGATTTCCCGTTTTATGTGTTATTTGTGACGCATTTCATTTCAGACTAAACTTCTTTAATATGTATTTTCATGTTTCTACAGATGAGGGGCCCGTGGCTAAATAATAACAGCCGCACAGGTCGATCGACCAGGTTAAGCTACGCTTGCAGCGGTTGGTCTGTGGATGGGTGACCATCTTTACATACCGAGACCCCTCCGTGCCTCGGAAAGCACATTAAGCCATTGGTCCTGGCTGTCATTCGTAGATATTTGACAGTCATTACGGGTAGTCAGAAAACCCCGAAAGTCTGACGACCAGTCTTACCTAGGGGTATCGTATTACCCAGTAACTGGGTTGTGGAGGTCAGATAGGCAGTCGCTCCATGTAAAATACTGGTATTCAGCTGCATCCGGTTAGACTGGAAGCCGACCCCAACATTGTTGAGAAAAGGCTAGGCAGATGATGAGGTTTCTACAGATAAAAATCCTGAAAATCTAGGAAAAGGTTCACTATTTTGAATAATTCGTTTCACGATAACGGCTAATTAAGATAACAAACAAAATAACGTCGACAGCTGGACTAATTAAATTAGCTGGCAAAAAGCATTCGTTTGTAAAATTATACACTGTTGTTTATTCTCATCATTCTTACTTATACAAACTTTTTTTACTACTATTTATTTATTTTTACTACAGTTTATTTGTCAAATAAACACTCACATGCAATCTTACATCGAACAAAACGAGCATTGTATTTTCAAAAGCCAACAGTAACAGCTTCGAAACCACATCAGCGTGTTCCCACGCCAGTGAATCTGAAAGGTTGGTTGCGTAACGTGAAGGAGTTATCTATACGTGCTGTGGCTATCTTTTGTGTATCGAGTCCTTGAACTATCGCGTGCTAATCGGCGTCGAGGCCGGCTCGCAGCCCTCGCCAATCTAACGCCCATCTTCCCCGTCACGCAGTTACATCGTCTACTTACGTAGATTATTGCAACACTTTCACTAACTAGCGAAGAAAGTGACTTTGACCCCCGGTCGATGAAAGCTAATATAATCTGCTGTGAAATCTCATGGCATTGATTTGATTGGTATAATCGTGTATCCCCTTCATCAAACAAAGATTTGCTTTTGATTTGATTGTTGCTGTGCCAATTTTGCCGCCATTATGTATAATACTGATTGGGGCTCTCTTCTAGTGAATAGTTAAATACGTCTGACCGTCACATATGACAAACTAACTATTTATTACGTAGTAGTGTTTAATAAGCATCTATAATACTCATAACTGCTATAAAATTTTATTGCACAACTGATTGAAGTAATTCTAATTATATCTTTAAAAATAGTCATAAAAGAAAAGTAAGAAAGAAACATTTTTTATGTTTATTAGCGCTTTTTTGGTCACAATATATAATGTATCATACCTTTAGATTAATGATAACATAATTTGATTAATTTTAACTCTTGCTGAATAGATATGAATAATAATCTTAAATAAATAATCCTTTTTTAGAATTAATAGCGTTTCCTCGTTGAAAACCCTTTTTGTTAGTATCGACGTAACGCTCGCTTTGGATCTATTCGGTCTCTACGAGACTTCTACGAGGTGCTACGCGGGGGATGCGTTTGCTACGCGGGTGCTACGCGTCTTCAACACTGTGTATTCCTGTGCTGCACATTAGTAAGACGCCCTGACTTTATTTGCATTTGGCGGACATAGTCAAAGTATCTCTCGAAATTATTGATTTTATGTTCTAATGGTCTCGCGAATTATACTAAAATGTAGATACATTTTTAGTATTCAAAAAACCGTATAACTAACTTAGTATTCCCCTTTACCTTATTTTGAAAATACTAATAGTGATTTGAATAAATAGTCACTTTGGTTTTTATTTCCGAAACATTCGATCAATCTTTCCTTGTATGTCAGTATTCTTTGGATAAGTTAAGTATGGCCTACAGCTAGAAAACCGTCTTTACATAAATTCATAAGATACTGTTCAATGAATTGAGGTTATTAATTTTGTTCTTTTATAATTTATATAAAGGTTCAAGGAAACTTTATAGTTCTAGGTCACCCTTTGTAAAATTTCTATATTTATGTCTGTAATTTATATAGTGTACATAATAATGAATATTCTATTCTATTCTACAGTCCCCCCGTAGAGAGAATGCGTTCTTGACACTTGACATGGCTCAGCTTATAAAATAACAAAATAACTAAAAAGATAACTATTATAATAGAATATACTAATAGAATAGAATAGAATACTCTTTAGTATTCTAAAGATAACTAGAATAGAAAAGAATAGAATACTCTTTAGTATTCTATTCTATTCTAGTTATCTTTTTAGTTATTTTCTTATTTTATAACCGAGGCGTACTTTTTAGATACTTTAGACACTCAAGAATAAACAAAGACATGGTTGTCAGTTCTCTGGTTTTCAGTAAGAGCAGTAAATGTTTTTATAGCTGTCAGTTGCAAAGAGTTCCGTTCTCTCTCTTAGAAATTCGTCATCGGCAGAACCAACTTGAAATGAATGAAACCCTCTTTAAATAATAAAGTAATCCCAATTAGTTCACATAGAAGTTCCGAAGAAATTAAAAAACATTGACAGTTCCGGGGATCGAACCGAGGACCCCACACGCTTAGCAGTCACACTTGGGGTCGTTATACCGAAAAGATAGACAGTTTTTAAAATAATTCATAGTTTTTATGATAATTTTGAACACCACTTTCGTATGTTTAAATCGGTAGTCTATGTGTGCATTTATGTATGGGCAGGTGATTCGAACTCAACACACTTGCTCTGCGTAAGATTATTTAGTTTCTATCTACTCGTAGAACACTTATAAATTTAACGCTGGCTGTGTTACTTTCGTCTATATCTCTTTCCATATTAGAGGAAAATGTCTTAAGAAAAATTTGATGAGTGAATCTTCCCTCTATGAGTAGTGGAAGACCCACAGAGAAGACCTTAGAAACGAGGGATATATTATGTGAAAGAAGATTTGTCTAGAAACGGGGTGACTGCTTCTATGACAGCTAATAAATATGTATGGAAGAAAAAGTCATGCTACGCCCACCTCAAATAAATTAGAATATTGGCAAGAAGATGATTATCATTTACGGCAAACGAAAATATTTTAACGAAACTTCCACTGGTTACTATCAATTCTCTGTTTTAGAAGATATTTTGACCTTTGGAACCATTTATGAGTGTAGCTACACTAGTACACCAATAAATAGATAAAAATTCAATCATAGTATTACGATAATGACAAATCAACAAGGAGTAAAGCAAATCAATTACTGTCCTCATACAAACCCATTATAATAATAAAATGAAAACATTGCTAGGGATCAATAAATACGTTACAAAACGTACGCCTAAAGGATCATAAAATAAATTAAATTATTTGTTAGTACTGTGTCAGCTCCGGGGGCCTAATATCGACGTGTCACGTGATCGCGGGCCGCAGCGTGTTCATCAGCGACACGGCGCGCGGCACGGCGACACCGTGCGTTCAGCTGAAATATTCGATGGTAGAAGGGGAGGTTGCGCGAGGTCACGCCTGTGCTCGGTCGTCTCCGGCCGCGTCCGCCGCCGCTCGGGCCGCGGGACGACGCGCGCACAGCGACCTCTTGCGTGCGCCGCTACAGTGCCCCATCGAGTTTACGTCCAGCGACCACGCTGCGGACTCTGCCGCCTCTCACACTGCCATCGAATTGTTATCTTAATATCGTTCCTAGGCGACTCGCCTTTAGCGAACGACCGCCGCGAATCATAGCTAAAACGTATAATTACAACACGACACACCGAACTTAACGCATATCTCACCAAACGGGCCGTTCGTGCTGTAAACGAGTCGAGCGCTTAATCGATCGACTGCATTAAAAAGTAAAAATTATTATTATCGTTTTGCAGTCGACCTTTGCGGATTTTGTTGCGCTGCCATAGGTGTTTTTAGTTAAATTGTACACACATAGCTAAAAGTGGTCAAATATTGCTTAGGCTTGTTGAATAGTCCATAATATAGAGTGTGGTGCCGTCCGGTGCTTAGTTTGCTCAGTGAACATCAGTGCGTCAAAATTGTCGAGGTGTTTTTCTTCGTTCGTTTCGTTGCGGGCTTAGCATTATATATTCTTTCGGTTGGTTCTTGCTTTGTTTTGCTATACTTGTGGGGAAAAACGCGATCCATGCTTGGAGTTATGACTACCATGGTATGGTTTCCTTTGTCTAAGTTATTTATCTACTTTTTCTCTTCTTAGTAAAAGAAGTTAGTTCACATACATTATCACATGTTGATGCTTTTAGATTGAACGAATGTTACAACATTTTATGAAAGATCATCGAACCATTCTTCTTTCATAATTTCTTGTAGGGTTTGTTGGTTCTGACTGAGTAGTTTATATCTAGCAATTATCTAGTAATTTTGTATTTTATTTAGTCGTTTACATTGTATTTCTATAATAAAGCCGTGCTTCTCGCTTTGGAAGCTTCATTGTAACGAGAGTTACAGACGCTATATTGTACCTTACTATTCATAGTATGGCGGCGATTCTATTGTAAAAACTATGCAGAGCATGCTGCCGCTCCCACGACTTCACATTCTGGAAGGATTCCCAGGGGTTCAGTTCAGGCTTGAATTGCGCTACATATAATATTCATCAAAACTCTCGCATTGTTGCCGTAATGCACAGCTTTAATTCATCTGTAGCCACATCAGTTCATTTTGCTACTGGACACTATTACATAACGTTATATGTTTAAAGTCGTTTGTTGTATGTGACAAATTTCACCAGTTATTGCTACATTATCGTTTTGAATTTCGAGTGACAGTGACAGCTGCAGAGGTCGTTTCGTTTCTCTTCATTCATTTCATAACACTGACAACTTATAATAATTAATTCATTATTTTACATAGGTATGAAGGCAGAATATAAAAACA
This sequence comes from Eremobia ochroleuca, assembly GCA_949629135.1. NCBI lineage: Eukaryota > Metazoa > Arthropoda > Insecta > Lepidoptera > Noctuidae > Eremobia > Eremobia ochroleuca. The sequence continues at coordinate 12,562,821 of OX451387.1, forward strand.
AACTTGAACTACTCTACTGGTAATTTTACATTTTGGGCAGTGTATACTCATTGGCCAAAATATAAAATTAACTTTTATTTTCTTCTACATTGTAAAAACACAGTCCTAATAACAAAGACATACAGTCGCAAAAAGGCAATGCCTTGCAAATAGGTAGCACTAGGAATTTATTATCGCAAAAGTTCTCAGAATCGGCATTTTCAACGGGAATCTGAGGCGAAGAGCTTGCGACGATACAAAGTTAGTTTCCACGAAGGGGATGAGGTGTTTTGTAATAAACAAAGCGCCTTCATAATTTATGAATTATGTATGTGTGTATTATCGTGTTCCTCTGAGAATGTGTACATATTATGTATGCTTCAAGTTCGCCGCTCGTCTCTTGGGCCTCGTAAAGCTAGTTTACGTAATATGGCACTCAATGCTACACATCTGAGTGTTGGCAAGCTACTAAGCTTCTTTGGATTTTTTTCTTATTAAATCAACATAATCTGGGACACTTTTTTCATAAAATTCAAAGCTTATTGTGGTTTTAAATGTTCTTTAAAGGCGTATCACATAAACAAAATTCAATAGATGCTCTTAAACAGTATAAATCAAAATAATTTATTTTATAAACTCAATATTATCAAAAAGAAAATCTTTTAGGAGGGGAATTTTCTGTATTTAATTTAGTCGTGACTGCCGGTCGATTCTGTTAAAAACTCACCATGAAAACATGCGTGGGTGGAGTGAGCTGTCAGTGTCACCCCACTGATGCTAGGGATTGACCAAGCAAACATTTACAATCATAATCGAGATTTCAATGATGTTTTTTTATGCCAATTATATTGATAATTTTATATAATTTCAAAGCTAGTATTTTAGTTGTCAAAACCCACGTTTAATCCCAAGTAATTTGTGTGGCGACTTCACCCGATTCACGACATTTCGTGAATCGGGTGAAGTGATTACGCCGACTCGTCAGCCGTGCGATTCTGTAACCGTCTCACCGTGAAAGCTTGGGTGAAGTGAGCGTGGAATGAGCTGTTATTCGCTAGGGATTAACACTATTAAGTGCTCACTTCACTTATGATTTCACGGAGAGATTTTTACAGAATCGACCGACTGGACTAGACTATGAAAAAAATGAAAAAAAGAAAAACAATATTGAGATTCTGACTGAGTTTCCGTTTTGCTATTTTATTTGAAAACCCCACAAAATAGTAATATTTTGATAGCTAAAATACTAGCGTTCAAATTATATAAAATGATCAATAGTATTAGCATAAAAATATTATTTAACTCTCGATTATGATTGTAAATGTATGCTTGGTCAAACCCTAGCATCAGGTGGAATGACACTGACAGCTCACTCCACGCTCACTTCACCTAAGTTTTCACGGTGAGATGGTTACAGAATCGCTGTATTTTTAATTAGTCTAAAATTATTTACTGCTATCGCTAGTAGTAAATGTTCCCACATTTACCTCACCAGTTAGTGAAATACCAGTTTGTACTGCCATTGTTTGATACATTCTGAAACATGAATATATACATACTCAGCTTTGCTAATGCTAGCTACGCAGCTTTTTTCAAAATTGCGCCTTACTTATAATCAGTCATCATAATTCACCACTTTCCACACAGACCTAAGCGTTATTTAAAGTAAAACATAACAAACATACAGATCTATACACAAATTGGCTAAAGTATCAGTTTCTACGCTGAGATCACAATGGCAGCACGGGTTAGTTTAACAATACGTTTCATTCGATATTCGTATTGTATTGTCGTTCAATGTCAGTTTCCTCGTGCCCGTCGTTATTCTCGAGCTCCAACAACGGAGAGAACGTCTTGCGCACATTGAACATGTGCACAAAAAGATAAAAAGAACCGCCTCCCATTGACACAGTGTCTTGAATGAGCCCGGCCTCGTTCTCCGCTTTCAGGCGCTCCTAGCTGTATGCCTATTAGACGTGCTCTATACACTTGAACTACTGTCTTAGCCGACATTTGTGGAAACTCAAGCTGGTGCTTCCAAATACTTATACGATATAGTTGCGTTTCCTTTTGTCCATTCTTATACCATTTCGCTGTTATAAAATATACAAACCATACCATCGTAAAATATCGTCAACACTACCATAACCTAGTAACTGAGATTGTTTACTAATACATAAATACGATTACCGGATTAGAAGAGAACGAGGGTTGAGAAGTGTACGTGGGGATAGATCGATCATCTATGCAAAACACGGCAATCGCACTGCTGGAGTCGGCGTCGGCGTTCGAGCGAGCCGTGCTGGAATGTGAGCACCTGGAGGCGTCGGACCACGGCGGGCTTCGGTGAGGACGTTGGCGCGGCAGCGGCATGGAGGAGCGCGCGCCGGACGTGCCGCTAATCGTGTCGCCGCCGTGCGCCGGCGCCGGCGCCGCTCTCACCACATCACGCCGCGCCGCTTCCGCGCGCGGTTCCCGTGATGACCCGCCGCCCTCCACGTGGCGCTCGTCGGTGCGCGTGCGTGACACCGGTTTCCGCGGCTCACGCAAGAGTGTCGTTCGCCTCGAACCGCCCTGTAATGGCCTCAACGGGTTGCCCGCCATCGGCAAGGAGGTAATCCATTTATCTCTTTGCCAGATAATGTGTTGCGATGAGTGTTTATTACATTAAGTTTAAGGAATCTAAAATGGCCGATGGTCATTTGTCGATTCACCGTTTTTACTACGTAGGCTACTGCGCTTTTTCATTCAATGTTGTAAATCAGAAGGTTTAATTTACTCTGGCCTCTGCTTCTGAAAATAATTTGGTACTTACTTAAATGATATTTTCTGTGACAGACGGGCAGCAACAATAGGGGAAAAGCTGTTGCGTAATTAATACTAAGTTATAGCGCATACAACGTGAAGCACCGAATGAACTATTCACAAATATCACACCTCTGTAATCTCTACAACCCGCGGTGAAATACTCGTATGGACCATCCCGATACACGATATTGTTCATCATTATTGTTCATTCGTTTAAAATCAAAGTAGTTCTACAACATTTTGAAATAGGAACGTTAAACTTCTGAGAACCGAAACGTTTCAAGACTATTATCAATAGATGTGTTCAATAATTGAATACGCTTTTGTTGAACATTACTAACACAGGATTCAATCGACATGAAACCACAAATAGTCACTAGTCTGCAACTCTGCATACATACTCGTACATACACGAATACTTCATCCATTGATTTTTCATAGTTATAAATCTTAGCTTTTGAGAATGGATTTTGTTACCTTATTTCATCGGGAATGCCTGTGCTGACGTACCTAATAATGCATCCTACTTGTCTTAAACATACTTATAGCACGTATGACCTAGTACCTGTTCTAGTAGTTTTAAACTATGTATATTTGTAATCATTATGTAGGTAATTTCGTTTAAATAACGAAGAAGGAAAAAGTTTTTTGTCTAAACAAACGTTCCATTCGAAGGTTTATGTATATTGTTCATAAATCACGGCTAATAAGCAAATTGTGTCGTTAAATAAACCTACCTGGTAAATCGTCGTAGTTATGAAAGCAAATAACATCCTTGACGTAATATGTTGTGTTTGTATGTATAAATACATTTGTTACTCTTTATTTCAACAATGTATAGTTTCGACAAATTGCACTATGATCCCAATTTCTAAACTTTAAGTTTAATTTTGAGCAAATATTCCGTGTGGCTAACTATCAATAATCCAATGTACTATTCAACAGAAAATAATTACCACGTGAAGTTTTTTAGCTAACCTAACATATGAGTATTTCCGTGCATTGTCCTGAATGCGTGTGTTCGCCGTATCGTACCTACCCACGTACGCCAGTCCACAGCTCGTAGGCTCACATAAATAGTGGTGACGTTATTGTTCGCAGGTACTGTCTCTGGGCGCGACGGGCGGCCACAAGGGAACCACGCAGCCTTCTCACCCCTGCACTATCCTCCACCATTCTCCTTACAAGGTAAGAATTGTATCTACGTCAGCAAATCGTCGTCTACGTACAAATGACATTTCAAATGTTAAAACAACCATTACTCAATTTTGCTCCAAAAATCTAATCTACCCTGTAATCATTTAACAAATACACTGTAGCGTTTGAATTGTTCATATTGTAGTTTGCACATAAGAAAAGTATAAATTATATTCGTCGCATTGACCTCGCTCTACTCGACACAGTCGACACGCAACACGCTACAATTCCAAATAGTTTTGTTGTAAAATATTTAAATCGTAAGCTGTAGTCTATTAAATTTGCACAAAATTGTTTTACAGGCCGCTTGGGATTGGTTGATCCTTATACTGGTGATCTACACGGCAATATTTACTCCTTACGTGGCCGCCTTTCAACTGAACGAGCCAGACTTTGATAAACGTTCTCGTAGCTTCGGCGAAGACCCCATAGTAGTCATCGATATGATCGGTAATATTTATCTCTAAAACTCAAGGTTTCAATCAAATAAATTACACAGTGGCACAGCAACATTTTTTGGCTCTTTTACTAGACCTTTCGAATATATGGAGACTAGCCAAGAAAACCTTGCTCTTCTTCAATTCAATACAATTCCGTCAACCAACTAAATATCTTTTTCTAGTTCATGTGTAAAATGTTCACACTGTTTCATTTTATTTTATGTTTCAAAAGTAATTTGTAAGTACAGACGCCAGCACATGAAGCTACCCGAAACTGTTCCCAATAAACATTAAACCTTATGCTTTAGCGATAAAGTTGAAAATCTATTAAAGAAGTTTGACAGATCGTAGTAGCTTTTTGTGCTGGCGTCTGTACATCGCATTCATATTCAGTGTAAACTAAAACAGTAAAATTTAACACAGCATGTTTTATTTCCAGTGGACGTCACATTTATAATAGACATCTTAATAAACTTCCGCACCACATATGTGAACGTGGCCGATGAAGTGGAGTCGGACCCCGCCAAGATCGCGATGCACTACCTGCGCGGCTGGTTCCTCATCGACCTCGTCGCCGCCATCCCGTTCGATCTGCTGCTCTTCGGCACCGACACCGACGAAGTGAGCTGCTTTACCACCTACATACACCACATTTGGTTTCATCTCACATACGATACCTACACAAACTTAATTTTAGAATTAGACAACAAAAAGGAATGGCTGAATAGAAGACAAAAACACCAACGGCCTTACCGTGATTCGCAAACTCGTATCGATAGTCGCACTAACGGCTCCCTCGCCAAATAGCGAGAATCGATTCAAATCGTTTTTGGAGCGTGAACTAAGTAAGTTTGCATTTCACGGTGGATATCCAGACGATCAGTTGTCCGAAACGGTGTCACAGCTCTCGGAATCCCGAACTGAATACACTGAGAGTTCACAAAATATCAATGCAAACCAGTATATAAAAATAACACAGTGGTCACAAGTGGAGGCCATACAGTACAACAAGATTAGGGTGGCGAAGCACGATACATTCCGCATTGTGAAGGGTAAAATAGGTCATAAGAATATGAAAGCAAACTAGGTCAAGTTAGGGTTGCACGATAAACATTTCAAGACGAAACAATGAGTACTTGTACAGTGTTTAAACTGCTAAAGATTGTTTCGTTCGGGATGAACGGTTCGTTCGGACAAGTGAAGTTCTGGTTATTATAGCGAGTCACGTAGTTGTGGAATGCAGTCAATGCAACTGTCACTATCGATTAGGTTACCACAGCTGATCATTTGAAGATCCCACTTTATATTTCAATCAATTAGCTATTCATAGTAAATTATTTTAAAACAATCAAACTGTGTAAAACCGACTAAAATCATATCATCCAGTATGTTTTGTTCGTAAGCAAAGTTGATTTGTGATTTTATTTTTATTTAAGACAACTACTTATTACCTGTTGATTTTGTTGACTATTAGTAACCAGTCGTGATTTATTTTATCATTTGTTAAATAGTCACGTTGTGGAGAATGCCCGAAGGTGGGTGCGTATTGAATTTGTAATACCATTTCTTGTTACAGCAGGGGCTGGAAAGTGATGAGGTATACCATCTTTGTGAACTATTTTTATGTTGCTGCCACTCAATTTTATTATATTTTTAGTTGACATATTTTATTCATTAATTTCCACTAGCCATTTTGAATCCACTAAGTGAATGCGTTAATGGAAGATATGGACGCTTCCCATGAGCAAAATGTCAATCATTCCAAGTCGTACACCGTTCCCGACATGTTCCGAGCTCACTAGTTGTATCACGAGCTTGCGCAGGGTAGCGACTACCGACGTGTACCTCATGGCTAGATCCGAGCAGAATGTGGCTCTACGTAGCGTTTGTTTAATCAATCATAAGAAAATATACGTGAGTCTATGGTCGCTCCTTCCAACTTCAAAAATCCGAGGTTGAATAGTATTACACGATACCACCAACAGTGGTGGCGTCAGATGCGTCTTGGTAAACAGAAAATGTTTCATCTTTTTTTTTATATTTGAGCATAATATTTTAGCTTTATTAGCACATACCAGTAACATTATATACTTAGATTTGTAATGATATACTACTTGCATAATTACTTACTGATATAGTTGAGAACCTCATAATGTAGGTACTGATTAGTACCACTAACTAGATTCACTAAAACAGCATCAAGAGCGAAAATTATTTTAGAAGTCATCAAGTAGGTAAATTTAGTTAGATGTTGAAAAGAAATATTAAAAACATAATTGTCATGCGGATATGATTTTATAGCGAAACTACATCGGTGGAACATTTTTCATTGGCTTTTCTTAGTAAAAGTACGTACAAGAGTCACGAAATGCACAGAGCTTGGTAGCAATTACGCTCACACTTCCCAGACTTTATGTACCGATCAATAGATCGCCTTTATTCACGACAAGAAGCACCAAGTTATAGTGTCCGTCCCGAACTTACATAACTACTTGAAGCACCCACCTTACATCAAGCAATATATCAATATATTGATGTACAATACTGTATCCGCCACTGATCTGTATACCCACTTACATTTATTTACTCATCGTAATTTGTGTTTGTTAAAATTTTCTGATTGGTTTAAATTATCATCAACATTGTTATTTATTTTCTTACATACATAAGGATTACCTATTTTTATTTTAAATTTAAATAAATTGTTTTGAAACGATTTTATTTATTTTTGTTTTTCCTTTTTTCCAAATCCAAACTTAATAAAACTAAATCAAATCTAAAACTACCCGCAGTACCTAACTGCACTGTTCTAACTGAGAACCCATAAGAGATGGGGGGTACGTTTCAAAACCTATACTTTGAGTCACTCATCGAGAGCAAACCATCGACAAACAGCATCAGCTTCACAAGCAAAGCTTCCCATGATAAATACAGCACAAAACGACCACACGTGTGAATGTTATAACTATTTACAATACTAGACTTACTTACATATTAATATAAACTTAACTCAAATCTGTTTGTGTCCTTTATTATAACCGCCAATCTAAAGCTTTTGAAAAAATATTACTTTTTCTGAATAAATTAAACACATCATTTTGCTATTTTTTTTTTAATTGTTTATAAATTAAGTATGCCGTTTTGTTATTATACAATTTTAAGAGCTCTTCTAATACGTAAATTAATTAATACAATTAATACGAAATCCTCTAGGTAATAATTGAAAAATAAATACCTGTCTTTATTATGGTATATAATCATACTCCCGTCGAAAAAGTTGATAACTTTAGGTAAGTCCACAAAATCTCTAAATTCGGATTATTGCAAAACATTTCTGCCAAGAGTTTTTTTTTAAATGCACCGAGTTGTATGAAAATTACTAATCTTTGTATATATTTCTAATTATTGTATTCGCTTAAAACTTAAACTCACACGACCATTAAACATTCACAATTCAACACCGCGGTGTAACTCCGTGGTCAGATAAACGTAGAGGGACTTGTAATTGGCAGTGAAGTGATATCAGTAATCAAACAGTATTATGCACCGCATTATGTACAGACGCCAGCACATCAAGCTACTACGATCTGTCAAATTTCTTTAATAGATTTTCAACTTTATCGCTAAAGCATAAGGTTCAAGGTTGATTGGGAAAATTTGACAGTTTCGGATAGGTTGATGTGCTGGCGTCTGTACGAAGCCAGCTAATTTTATAGTTTTAAAATAATCGCTTTTAATTCTGCAAACTACATACATATACCTAAGTTTGAGCTCAGCAGCATTCATAGGCCAGTTGTTGCTTAGTTAGCGTGGTTTTCGCTGCGAGGCCTCGTTGATGCTATTTAGTTTTAAGCGAACGTTTCATATAACGCTTGAGTTGGGTTTGCGGCTAAGTTGCGTTGCACAGCGGCTCACGGATCGTACTGAGGTGTGGTTGTGGTGCTTGCAGACCACGACTCTCATCGGTCTGCTGAAGACGGCGCGCCTGCTGCGGCTGGTGCGCGTCGCACGCAAAATTGACAGATACTCCGAATATGGCACCGCGGTACTGCTTCTACTTATGGCCACTTTTGTCCTTATTGCTCATTGGTTGGCCTGTTTATGGTGAGTATTTAAGAATACTTGTATCATCAGGGCAATTCAAAACAACGAGACTATAATACACCCCAATTTTCTTGAATATTATAACGTAATCTTGGTGCAATAGACAATTACCGTTCTTATCACTGTATGTAATGAAAATCTTATTTAAATTAGCTTCGTTGTAATTGAACAGCCTCATTTATAGAATTCGGTAGTTAAGGACATAAAGATATAATCCTATACTTACACAATTTAATTTAATTTCAATCGTTCTTTAGCTGACTTCCACCCGTTCATCCGTCCTACAACGCTCGTCTTTTCTCTCAGGTACGCTATAGGCAGTTGGGAACGGCCTCAGCTCCACGCGCCAATAGGATGGCTGGATGCTCTCGCAAATGATGTCCAAGCTTCTTATGACAACTCCACTGGTCCATCCATGAGGTAATGTACAAAAAATTGTGTTAAAATAAACAATTAAAACGTCAAATTAATATGAACTGTTGCTTTCAGATCTAGATATATAACCGCTTTATACTTTACGTGTACTTCGCTAACAAGCGTTGGGTTTGGGAACGTTGCGCCGAACACTGACATGGAGAAAGGGTTTACGATATTTGTTATGCTGGTTGGCTGTAAGTATTTACGACTTACCACCGACTTCTCTGACCCGGTGCTCACGTTGTTACTCAGGCTCGAGGTAGCTGCAGGCTTGAGGACAATTGTGGGAATTAAACCAAGAAAGTACTGTAGTGCTTATTTAGGTTTATATATGCAAGGTGAAGGCCAGCAGTTGCGTTTCCCTAAACTTGGACTTAAATTTTAAGCGTTCCTTCTCTATATGGGAAGATATTTTATTGGTAGTTGGAGAGTTACACTCAGGGCCCGATCTAGCTATTTAGCCGCTCCGGACAAAGATAATTTTCGCCGCCCTTTACTTACATTAACACCATATAAGTCATGAGCTTGTTATGTTGGGAATATTAAGTATATAGGTACATAAAATATATGATATTGTTGGGATTATACCTACATATAATATTCACGTCAGTCTATTGGGCCTTCTGAAGAAGTATCTATACGAAAGTTGGGGTTGAGTGTTCTTATGTTTGTAAGTATACAATAATACAATAAATTCAATTTTATGATTGATTTTCGGGATTCACGTTCGCACGCGTGCATAGGTTATAAGGTTGCGTTTGAATCTCGTTTGCAGCGCGTATACGCGAGTCATCTGCGCGTCGTCTGCGCGTTTAAAATACGCCATGTGCTTACGGCCTAAAGTAGGTAGGAAAGTGGAACATAACATTCTCAACTTCCAACCTACCAACCTGGGTGGGTGGTGAATGCCTAATGGGGCTTGGTTGGAAGATAGGAATAAGTCAATTTTGCCGCCCCTCATTTTGCCGCTCTGGGCAATTGCCCGGCTCACCCCCCTCTAGATCGGGCCCTGGTTACACTGTTGCTACACCGGGTCAGAAAAGTAGTTATCACTGCACTCGATGAAAGAACTTAGCAAAGTCACATAAAACCTTTCTTCTTGCAGCTCTCATGTATGCCAGTATCTTCGGTAATGTATCAGCTATTATACAAAGACTATATTCAGGAACAGCTCGTTATCATACACAGATATTAAGAGTGCGGGAATTTATTCGCTTTCATCAGGTACGACACTGACTACTATTTGAACACCATTTCCAACTTACATGTAATATACGAGTACAAAAGGTCTATACAACGTGTAGCGTTAAATGCGCAAAACCTGAAAATAGTTTGATCAGAATAACGAGCAGAATTAATTGAACCACTTTTTAATATAGGTCACATTTTTCAAAAAATCTTCATTAAAAACGTTGCCATGTCTATTTATTAATAGGTCAAGCAAGCCAATGTCAGCGCGGCACAGCGGCCCGGTGACGACTCCTCCCTCGGTAAAGCGTCGTCGCAGACGCAAGAAACGATCAGAATGGCCAGTAAAACTAAAACAGCACATAAACCCTTTACAATTTTTTTAATGTGTTATTTTCTCTCTGAAATAGGTCAATTGAATTAAAAATCATTTGGGGTATCTGGGGTTTTGCGCATTTAACGTTCCACATTGTATTTTAGTTATGACACTAAGGGTAGGTAGCGGCGTGGCGTTTGCTCTCTTTGCAGCGATAATCAGATGAATAGCGCTATCTCGCTCTGATGTCCCGTTGTCATCATAACATAATATTAACACTTTGTTTACTGTAATTGTAGATAACGAACCCTTTAAGACAAAGACTGGAGGAGTATTTCCAACACGCCTGGAGCTACACGAACGGTATCGACACGTCCAGCTTACTTAAAGGATTCCCGGAGTGCCTCCAAGCAGACATCTGTCTTCATCTCAACAGAAACTTGCTCGCGAATTGCTCAGCTTTTGATGGTGCTAGTCCGGGATGCTTAAGGTAACTGCAGTTTTTAAACTAGTCGATTATGATGAAAAAGTAGTATATTCCAAATGAACTTTTTGACCACCGATTCTTTGTCTACTACTAGATACTCGTAAACCAAACATATCGTCGTAAATATATGTTTTTATTGGATTTCATTACTTTGAGCATTAGTTCACATGTGTGGGAAAACGTTTAACATTTTTGCGATTTACATTTTCCCGAACACGCCGTAAATAAGTTGTCTATCAGAGAAAATTCAACTTTAAAATAAATAAAATATATTTGAGTTCTGAATGACCTTAAAAATAATCAACGATTCCAACGCGTTTTCCCGCATATATGTATGTACCTAACTGTTTTTCACCGACTTCTTTTGTTGTGTTTATAGAGCCCTCTCGCTGAGGTTCAAAACGACGCACGCGCCCCCTGGCGAGACCTTGGTGCATCGTGGTGACGTCCTCACCTCCCTTTACTTTATATCCAGAGGCTCTATAGAAATACTGAAGGACGACATTGTAATGGCCATATTAGGTGAGTACACTAAGTTCTTTTTCTTTATTATACGAAGGAAACAATCAAATTCTCGTTTCGACTTTCCCTGGCTAATAAGCATAGATATTATGTATCGTATGATTGAAAAGTTTGCTTCGTTTATGAAGGAGTCTACACAAATTCACGAAACTTTTAAACTGTTTAGTATGATTGATACAACCCCTTTGATTCATTTTGAAATCCATTAAAATACGTACACTAGTTTATTTCATGAAAATCTTTCACCCAAAATGAATGTACGTCTTGTATTGTGCAGGTAAAGACGACATATTTGGCGAGAACCCGTGCATCTACGGCACTGTGGGCCGCAGCAACTGCCGCGTGCGAGCGCTGACGTACTGCGACCTGCACCGAGTGCATAGAGACGACCTGTTGGACGTGCTCGACTTCTACCCCGAGTTCCGCTCCTCCTTTGTCAATAACCTCGAGATCACCTACACTATGAGAGATGTACGTAATCCATTGAGATTATAAAATAAGGCCATATCATAATCAACCTACAATGTCCCCACTGCTGCGACACAAGCCTCCTCTCTGTGAGAGGGAGTGGGCCGAAATACAGTACGCAGGCCCAATGCAAGTTGGTGGAGGTCACATGTCTTCGAAAATTTGGTTCTAGTACATGTTGGTTTCCTCACGACGTTTTCTTTCACCGGTTGACATTAAATAAGGCCATACAAAAAACGAAAATATTTGAACTTTCATTAATATTAAAATAATTATAAAAACCGGTAAACAACTTGTGTTACGATGAACTAACCACTACTACTGACTTGATAACGTTTATTGGGAAATCACTGGAATGGGGCTCCATTGCAGTTATTTCCCAATAAATATTATCAAGTCAGTTCCGTAGCAAATTGTAGCAAGATTATGCGCTACGAGAATGGCTAGGAGGCCACAATCGTAGCACGTCTGCGACGGCGTAGATACTACGTAGCACGGAGAAAGCTCTTTATAAAAGACAGAAACGATGAACAAACGTACGAACGTACGAACGAAGACGTTTCTGTATTTTACGTATCTATACTAATATTGTAAAGCCGAAGAGTTTGTTTGTTTTTTTGGTTGAACGCGCTAATATCAGGAACTACTGGTTCGAATCGAAAAATTATTATTTTGGTCAATTTGTCGAGAAAGGCAGGTTATATTACATCACGATACAACCAATAGGAGCAGAGCATCAATGAAAAATGTTGCAAAAACAGGAAACATTGTTCCTTTTGAGAGCTTCCATTGCATACGCTGCATAAATTGTTATAGTTACGGAAAAAAAATGACGTATGACGGCTATTTTCCCCTTTAAAAGTTCTAAAATCTGCGACAGTGTATATCTTTTAAAGTTGACTCACTTTTTTATGGTAATCAAATTTTTTGGTGTTTTTATAAACATGATATTAATCCTTATCCAAATAAATACGTTATTCATGTTTACAAGTATTTAGTTTTGAACAAAATAGCCCTTGACATCATTTGATTTCAATGAATATCTTAGGTGATATCATAGTTTTAAAATAACTCCGCAAGGCGGCCGGTCATAAGACCCCAGTATCAGCGTAGCATAGCGTACTACCCAGCGTCCCTTTACTATTCCTGTTCCCGTGACTTTTTTACTTTTGATCCACTCTTACTGATCATAGCGTGATGTACAGACGCCATCACATCAAGCTACTAGAATCTATCAAATTTCTTTAATGGATTTTCAAGTTTATACCAAAAGCATTAGGGTTCAAGATTGATTGGGAAAATTTAACAGTTTCGGGTAGCTTGATGTACTGGCGTCTGTACCTAAAATAGCTTCTTAAAGTAATGCACTAAGTGATAATCTTAAGTAATACTCTTAAAGTAATGGAATATATTTTAGTAGGTTTTTTCCTTAAATTAACGCTGGTGAAACTGCAAGGCACAGCTAGTAAAAGACTATATGGACTATAAAAATATATGGAATATCTCTCTAATTGAAATAAAATACTTTTCTATTTCGCGCTACGAGCCTATGACCGTAGCACGGCTACGACCGTAGCACGATTACGACCGTAGCACGCCTACGATTGTGTAGACATAACACGGTGTCACGGTATCTTGAGAAAAGGCAGTAATGTGATGGTTTTTTTTTTCTTATGTTGCAGGACGAACTAGGTGGTATAGAACCAAAGCGTCGCATGCGCTATGAGAACCCGTGCGATGCGCGTCTGCTGCGGGAAGCGTACGCGCGCACCACGCGGCGACCGCACACTGAAACCTTTGCGGAAAAAGTCGTGAGTGGAGCATTTTTCAGGCGGCAACAAATAAAGATGTTTCTATTATTATGTTAACTTTCAAATTACTTGCTTAACTGTTTATTAAATAATTATTGCGTTCCTGCCTTTTTAAAAACGATGATTTTTATCAGTCTTTTAAACAAAGTTCAACTTCTAACAATGTGCAATTAATTCGTCATTGAAGCCCACTTGCAGCACAAATAACTTAAAGGTTTATTTCTAAACGATGATTAAAGTTAAGTGAGTTTCAAACGTCAAAAATGTATGGTTAAACAGACGCTAATCAATGGCGCTGATTCCCTTGTTCACAAACTAAATTAAATTTAAGTTCACTACAACTTTTTCTTTCTATTTCATTAAGAAAAGGACAGAAGATAAATATTAGTTTAGTCCTGTCAAATTAGTCAGCACCTGACGTAATTTGTCGTATTTTTAGTAGCCAATTTTTTAATCACGTCTAAACTTGTCTACGGAGTTGCTCAATTCGACAGGACTAAACTAATATTTATCTTCTGTCCTTTTCTTAATTAAATAGAAAGAAAAAGTTGCACTGAACTTAAATTTAGTTTAGTTTGTGAACAAGGGAATCGTCGCCACTATTTAACTAAGCAACGTTTATGAATAAAGAGGTTAATGCGTCTCTGACATCCTCAGACGATTGATAGAAGCAAAAAATGTTGAAAATATATTTAGTAGTAAACGCATTTAGTGATTTGATATGCAAGCGGGCTTCATGTTATCCGAGATAGCTGCTCATACATTGTTATGACTTGTGGAAACATGGTACATGTTCTCAAGAGAATGTATACCTGAGTTTACGTGTCAAATACATCTGAAGTACCCCGCCGCTGTTGCAGGACTCCCAGTGCAGCGACGACGACACGGAGTCGCCGGCCAGCCGCGGCATCCTTGAGTTCTCCGCGGACAAGGCGGGACAGGACGTCACGCCGCTCAACTTCAACTTCAGCAAGCAGCGCTCCACCACGCTCAACTCCATAACTGGTAAGCATACGCACTCATACGAGGAATGAACCCTTTGTTTCTTTAATATTACGACCTACCACAAACGCCCGTTCAACACAAAGTCACAGAAATCCCGGGTGGCATGTTGTGGTACCTTCCTCTATATTCATAGAGTAGATGACCTACACATTATAGTAAATGGATGACCTATTTGCATTTCCCTTCGCCATGTTTAAATCTCTTCTTTACTGTAATACCTTGTGATCCGTTACAATTTCAATTTATTTTTCTGTTTGATTCGTTCAGGGAGTTAATTTTTGTCTTGGGATATTTTAATAACTTCTATCATTAATTATTTTTTATATTTTGCAAAAAGTTTTCAGTTAATTAAGTTATGTCGTATCGGTATCAAGTATTATACGCGCACATTGTGTGGAGTTTACATCGTTTTTAACTTTTTGCAAAATTTCTACAGATGTACAAAGATCATTGTAATCAATCAATTTGGACAAAAATAATTTAAAAATACGTATATAAAGTTTAAAATTATAGCGATCAATTGAAGTTTATTTAATTTAGGGCAGCATGTGTTACGCTTTTTTTCCTTATTTATTTATATTCCTATTTACTGGTGACGTGGGAGGGGATGCGGTGTGGCTATCACATAGTATCGGCACTGTTGACGAGCTCACGGTGGCCGCCAGTGGCCGCTAGTGGCCGTCAGTGGCCGTCAGTGGCCGCCTGTGGCTCTGATAGGAGAGAGCTTCGTGATGACGCGTAGCTCTCGACCTGGCGGCCTCCGCACACCCCGCACCCCCGGTACCGCCCGCCCCGCTCTGAGCGCGGCCCTTGTGTGCAGGCATGCTAGCGCAACTTAAACGGAGCTTCCCAGACCTCTACCATCATAAAACACATCAGCCACTGCACAACAAGTACTGTAAGTATGCATATTATACTACTTTGTAGTGCATGAATCAACATCAAAAATGGTTTATAAAAATCAAATTAGTCACATCAAAGTACCAGTTCAATGGTTTCCATGTAAAATACTCATCTGTACAATATGGGCATGCAACTTTCAACCGAAACTTTCACCCAAAATTACAACTGAATTAATTATATTATATTAAAAATTTGAAATAATCTTTATACAGCAACACCAATTTTAACAATATGCAACAAAATACC
>OX451387.1:12578911-12668122 GCA_949629135.1 Eremobia ochroleuca
TATATTTAAAAAATAACAAACATTAAAATTAGATAATTAGTGAAACTCAAAGATCCTAAGTATATAACATCAAAGTAACCCACTGATATTAGATTCAATACCTACATGTGCAAGCATGCGGCAGGTCTCGTTCTTCCATTATATTAATAAAATAGTTCCTGACATCATGCAAAATATACCCTATTTTATGTTTACGCTTTGGATTGGGTATATAAACAGAGGTTTCATATAAATAAAAAAATAAAATGATATAGACCAAGTTTAAAATACAAATAACAAATAAAAAACAGTTGATGTTAAATATTTACGTTCGTTATTTATTAAATTTCAGAGTCCTTTAGAAGAACTGCATAGCTATAACTATACAATACCGACTTTATTACTATAAGCACTATAAATAAAATAAAACCGAGTGAAATTAGATTAATATTAGGTATTATGAGTACAACAAGCCCTTTAAATAAGAGCATTTAAAGTCATTCCAAAATAAGCCAATCGAAATAACTTTGAAAATGTGGAAATGGTTAGGTACTTACAAGTCTGCTACGCAAATACACATACCTGTTCAACTTGGTCACTTAAGAATGGGTTCGGTATGAAATACTATTCACAACGAATTTTATTTATACGCTCTTTCTCTTTCCTTGACCATAAAATATCTCTCCAAGCAATAGAAAAACAGCAGAGTTCAAACGTGTACACTCTACAACGCCTCGCGTACCTCCATCGTTTGCTATTGTCATTATTTTGTTTATAAGCTAGGGTTACGGAACCATTCAATATTTTCTAAACCTTGCTAGAACCGTCACAACTGTACATTCCAAACACGCTAGAATGATTTAGAAGTTTGACTAATAGCGCTTAAGCACAGGGTGTATTTTTGTTCATAAGTCATAATGATAAGATCCTAGACACTAAATACTAAAATATTATAATTACTTACCATCGATAAAGTTAACGTAGGTATCTACCGTCTATATTAATGTTGATTAACGTAGAGTTTCGAACGCTTAGTATGTTTGCCGGCACAGGTGCACCGACTCTTTGAATGGGGCACTTGTGTTACCTTTTTTATAGTCTATTCGTATTGCACACTGGCCATTTTCTCCGACATAGGTAATTCTGTCACATTTACAATTAATTGTTGCTGATTCAACTTGACATGTGCGTAGGTTAGAACTCATGGATCATTTGTTAGGATCACTACTCAAAACCATCTTAAAGGCCGATTCTACAATGATGGAGTTGTAGTCGCCCGCCTCCAATTGCATGCGCAGGTGCTTCAGATTCATTATTTAATGCATTACTTGCAACTTTGTGAACCTAAGTACACAGAACTGACTTTTGCGACACTTCAATATCTTTAAACCACGTCGGTAGCACTCACGCCTACAAAACCAGACATCATCAAGTCAAAGTAACAACGGTCGGTACTTTGTTTACTGAGAAAGACATTAACTTGTCGCAAATAAACTTTTAAATATTAAGGAAAGCAATTTGGAGCCGTGCTATATGTATAGATAATATTATTTATTCTGTGACTATACGTAATATAATGAATTGTTGTATAAAACTAGTGTAGGTGCCGCGGTTTCAGCTGAGAATGCCCTTCTGAATTCAATAGATATAAGTGTAGTTTAAGACGTCACCTTGCGAAAAGTTGTTCGCTTAATCATTTAAAAATTGTTGCCTTGAAATATTTTAGTCACAGAAAACTGGTTGTTTCCGCTTTGAATAATCTCACAATTATATTAGAATATTGTAACGATAAGTTAAGTATTTTATATTTCAAGAACATAAGCGCAAAGATAACGCGTGCATTGTATTATGTAATTTTGTCTGTGATCGAAATTTTATATTGTTAAGCTGAAAATTAAGCGCACGTATAATTATTTTGAAATGCTGAACGTATTGCGTCATACATTCTGTGGGCTTTACCTAGTCATCCGTTTTCCATTTTAAGTAGGTACTCACACTACCTAAGCTCATATACCCCTCCGGCCGTTTTCTCAACTGCGATTCGCAACCAGTTGCGAATTAAGAATTTTTATTCTTTATTCGCAAGCGCAACCAGTTGCGAATTAAGAAAACTTTTTCCTTAACCTCAACTTGGTTGCGAACAAAGAATAAGAAGTTCGCAAACTTACATAGTTGCAATGAGAGAAAAGCATTTCTCAATTCGTTACCAGTAGTTAAGATAATGAATGGTTGCGAATCGCATTTGTGAAAACGGCCGGAGGGCATATACAATTACAGGCACGTATGTAATATATACCTACCAACTTGATTTTTTATTTTCATATTCAGGTGATCTACATACTCGTTTTATGCGAGATTATTTTTTTTCTGTAGGATATCCTTTTTATCCATGATACGAGTATAATTACATCTTTAACTAATAGTAGAAATAATGTTATGAGTTTATGACCATACATAAATAACACCTACTCATGTTTTGAATGCTCATCATGCCTCTTTAGCATTAAATATAGGACTCGAGTAAAGTTAAACCAATAAAAAAAATTAAATTAAATTATATTTAAGTATATTTTTTTTTGTTTGTTTTTATTATATTTTTTATTAAATTATGAAAAATATAATGATTTAATAGGTACCTTATTACACAGGTACTCGAAAATATCGACAATAAACTCTCCTTTCCTTCATACTCGTAAAATTTCATGTATTTGTACCTAAGTCCCGACCTCGGTCTCGAAGTCAGCGATTGCGGGGCGGGAGCGGCGACGGCGCGGGGAGCTGCGCGGCAACGCAGACCTGCAGGGTAATTGCGTAACACACTATCAGTAGCAATGAGTTTCATTTTGACATTTCAACAACATTCATTGCGGTATTTACGTTGTTGAGCAGACACTTGTCGAACATGTCGAACATATGGAGCAATGGATTAACAATATGCTTCAACATTATTCAAATTAAGAGTAATAGTGTGTTACGCAATTAGCGTGCCGGTCTCGAAGCCCGCGGGCAGATCACGCGGCGTAGTGTTGTGTTATGAAATTAGTGTCTTTGTTCGCGAACGAAATGTCTAAATAACGACGACAACATCTTTTTGATACAAATTTCTTCGTAACGTTACATTCAAAGCAAAAATTAAAATGCACAACACTACGTCAATACAGACGCGCGGGCACCGCTAGACTGGTGCGCATCGCTCGTAGGCCGCTCCTCGCGCCGCTGTCTTCGACGCCAGTTCCATATAAATCTACCTATGCATTGAACCGCGCCGCTCCCCGCGCCGCCGCCGCCGCCGGCCCGCGCCCGCTGGCTTCTTGTCCGTAGCCTTACGGCGCTTGTATGCGGTAAGAAAATTTACCGTGTCTGCGGCAGACAAGACAAATTCTTCGTGTACACGACAAGAATTTTGTCTGTTCTACACACGAAACAACGTTCTCTGCAACAACATTCGCTGCGTCGTGTCTTGCGCAGACAAGATTTTTTTCGTGCACCGCTGCGAGCATTGTACACAGTTATTTTCTAGTTACGACACGAATTCTTGCGTAGGCCCGGCGTATTTTCTTACCGTGTACAAGCGCCCTTAAGGAGGAAGCGCCAGGGTAAAACCGCAAAATTCGCGGGTTACCTACCATTGCGCTTCCCCCTACAGATAATTGATGCATTATCAGAAAGCATTACAGAATGTATGGGTGAATACAAATAGGAACACGTGTATAATATTTCCTAACGATTCAGATATCTTATTGTTATTAAATATCTCACTAATTATATGAAAAGTGTACATTTAGTTATGTTATGGACAAGTTCTGTTATTGACAAAACATTATTCTAAAGCATGTTGCGTGTCTGCCGAATCGTGACAACTATAATATTAAGCTAATGTACTAACAATACTTGTTGAGTTATTTGCTGTATTGAACGTGTGTGAAATGTTGGGTACGATCTATCAATAAAGTATAGGTTATAAGTTATTGCCTATGTATGTGAGTCTGCCGTTAGTAATAAATGATCGTGTTCGGGACGTAAGTGACTTGTTCTATGAAATACCTACCACATAGGTAATATGGAACTGTATAATTATTTATTTTTCATTTATTTCCTTTTCTTGTCCTAGAAATAGAGCAGTGGAGTGTTAAGGAACTAGTTGCCGACAACCGAAAGTGTGATTAGTAAACAGTGTGTCAGGGACGTCGACGGGCAAACTGTAACCATGAATTCAGCACATGATGACCCCCTAGCGCAGAAATTTTTCGACGGTTACCTGTTCAAAATATAAGGAACAGCAATTTTTTCTTTTTTTTTTTTTATAACCGACTAAAAATTTCAACGCAAGGGTGTTCAGAATCATGTAGGTATCTACTGAATCCATGGTAAACGGTTGCGCGTCATTGTGCCATTCTCTTATTATTTACAACTCTGAGTAATGTTTTTGTATTCTGTCGATAAGTTTATAAACCATCTGGGCATGTAAATAAATTTATGAGTTAACTGCAAATCAGCAGTCGGAGTGTAGGTACAGACGCCAGCACATCAAGCTACCCGAAACTGTCAAATTTTCCCAATTAACTTTCAACCTTATGCTTTGGCAAAAAAGTTGAAAATCTATTAAAGAAATTTGACAAATTTTAGTAGCTTGATGTGCTGGCGTCTGTACCTACTGATTGCAGTAATAATAAAACTAAAGAATTCTTAAGTTAACCTGAAAATAATAAAGTGACATGTGGATTTAGGCAATAAAAATAGGTACTTAGGTATATTTTTCTGATTGAGTTATTGTTATCACATTTGGTTAAAACGCTTTTGAATCAGAATGTTTTTATTTTACGTCTACTCGTAATGCTGCAATCAAATGAAATAGGTTGTACTAAGCAATAATACATATGTAATTACATGTTTAAAAAAGTTAATAATATATGCAGTCCTTTCTATAAACCCACATAACCAGGTCTTCACTTGCCCAGCTAGTACAGACTCAATTTTATACGTACTAAAACCACTCAATGTTCAGTGTATATATAACGATAACCAGCATGGAACGCATTGTTTTAAGAGTGTTCACTCCTATAGCAATTATTTATTTTGTGCACCCAATAATGATAGTGACAACGATCAATATTTTATTTACATCTACGTTATTCTAAGCACTGACTGGAACGATATTATGACAGTTAATTTATAAGCCACAAATTTTTGCTTTAGGTATACTTTTTATACAAATTATTGAACGTTTGTTCATTATTGTTATAATAATATGCGTAAACAGTACATGTTAAATACTTACATGTACGTACTTAGAGCATTATAAACAGAGCACATTAGTCACATAGTTAATCAAAAGTTTGCATTCATTGAACAGCGCAAAATTCTCGTGGAATAAGTTCAGTGGAATAAAATATCACGCACATGCGACTTATTGTTTTATTTCATCAGCTAAGAGAAGCCTTCCCTCAAGTGAAAGTAAAAATCTACCTTTATTCAAATCATAATCACTATACTACATTAGAAAAAAAACCTTTTCGCATTGTACAGACGCCAGCACATCAAGCTACCCGAAACTGTCAGATTTTCCCAATCAACTTTGAACCTTATGCTTTAGCGATAAAGTTGAAGAACTATTAAAGAAATCTGACAGTTTGTAGTAGCTTGATGTGCTGGCGTCTGTACCTAAGTAGTTTTTGCAAGCGTCGAAGTCGGACCGAAGATGAATATGTCGAGGAACTAAGTAATATGCAACGAAACGAGCATAAAAGTAGACGGGGACACAATACAACATGTCCAGAAATACCTTTACTTGGGCTAAGTAGTCTCTTTCCAGGCTAGGCAAAATAAAGAAACCACAAGACGCCTGGAACTATCCAAGAGCTAGTTGCCTATGGGCCCTATGGCACTGAAACGCTGGGTCATGGACATGTGTATTGTTCCCGTCCTAACCTATGGTGCACGGACTTGGTCTGTGAATAACATCCAGAAGTCCAAGCTCAAGGTCTGCCAACGAGAAATTGAGCGCAGTATATTAAATTAAGTTAAAGGATTGTGTTCGAAACACAATACTGTGCTCCAAAACAAAAATAACTGACGTGACTCAAAAGGCTGCCTAGCTTAAAAGGGACTGGGCAGAATATGTGTGCCACATGCTAGAAAAAATTGTGGGCCCAAATAGCACAGAACTGGTGCCCTGAGACAGTGAGTCGGGGTCATTGCAGACCACTTAGGAGATGGCGGGATGAGCTGGGATGTTGAAAGGAGTTTGGCCAGAAGTTGGACGAGGTAGGCTAATATCTTTTTTTTTTAAGTAGTTTTTGGGGAGGCAGGTAACCTTCGACTCATTGACTTAAAAGCCTCAGGAACCAAGTTAATAAATTAAAAAAAAAACAAAATGAGCATAACTCACGAGTGTCATGAGTGTCAGTGTCAGTGTCAATCAGTTGTCAGATACTCGGATTAGTGATGGGTCGTTGAAGGTTTTTCCGTCAACGAAACGTTAACGTTGAATTGCGTTTGTCAACTAGTTGATCAACTAGTTAATTTCGTCAACGAGTTAACGTGTTACGAACGTCAACTTGCATGAACGATAAACGCCTAAACGCTTTTACTAATGTATGCTATTGTAATGTTAATTTACGAACAATTTGATGCAGTTTACCTAATGAAATTGGATAACATTTTATGATGACTTTACCTACTACCGGAAACGTTTCATTCCGCGCACGAATATGATAATTTTAAGAATTAATAATGTCATGCTTTACTTTTTTTTTAAATAATGACATTGATCAAATTACTAAATAAATATCAAATCTTGTATTCGTTATTTAGAGTTCAAATTATTGTCATTATTATCGCGTCGTAGCGGGAGTTTTATTGTTAAAGAAATACAATTTACGTACGTTGAAAATAACAAAACGTTGGATTCCGTTTCTCGTTTCGAGTTGAATTCATAAACGTCGTTGTCTCGTAACTCGTTGACGAATTCAACGAGTTGATTTGTACACGGTCAACGTTAATCCCGTTGAAGAGACATCAACGTTGATTCAACTAGTTCGTTGATTTAACGCCCATCACTAACTCGGATGTCCAAACTACCGAGCTCGATGTAGGAAAAGCCATGTGATTCAAATCGAATCAATGTTTCCTTCCTTTTGAATTCGTTTTCTAATTACTCTTTAACTGTATTTAGTTATTTATGTTATATACGCCGTTCGTAACCTTATATGAAACAATTTATTAAGCGATGAAATATGAGTTCTCAAGCGATTAAGTGCCACAAATGCCGCCACATATTATTTGATGATACATGCATCCTGGACAGTTCTCTTACATGTGATCCTAAAAAATGTGAAAGTTATGATATAAAGAGGTTCATATACGTTAGTGAGGACAAAGTGCCTGAATGGATTAGAGAAAAAGTCGAAAATGAGGAGTGGACTAAGGGTAAACTGCACTGTCTGAAATGTAACAATAGAATTGGCTCATTTGACTATATATCCGGGCGAAAATGTGAATGTGGATCATCAGTTATACCACCTATACATTTGGTGACCAGTCAAATTGATAGACCAATAAAAATTCAAAATATTAATAATTTAAGGATATGATGTTATTATGTTCTGAAACACACTATACTGTCTTTCTAAGTTACTGATAAATATATTGTAAAGAAAATAAAACAGATTGATTATAACTTGTATTTTATTTTGTTAAAATTTACATTTATTCCACCACCATTGCACTTGTTACTGATTCATTAACTTCAATATCACGGCATTTAGCAGCTTGTAATTCCCTTCGGATCTGTAATTATACAATTAAAAAATTCAACAATTGCAACACTTAAGTAGACATAAAAATCTATTTATTATCTACATTGTGATAAATTATTATAAAATTATTTTTATGATACCTCTGGGGTGACGGTAGGATGAGACTGTTTCCTGAGTAATTCCAAAAGGGCATCTCTCTGTTCTGTAGATATGTCAGCTTTATAACGTTGGACAAATGTTAATAGTGACTGATGCCACAGAACTGGCAAATTGCGATGTTCACTTTGAAATCTGAAAAGACCAAAATTGTACTGGAATTTTGTACACATTCATTTACAAGAAGCTTGACATAACTCAAAAAGAGCAAGTTTTGGTTATGACGATTTAAAACTTTCAAAGCAGCGTTATGCGACAAAGCATAAAGTCACACTTTTCTAGCTCCTTCATTTTTAGGCTTCACGTAGTGTCGTTATTGAAGGAAAAATAATAAAATTTTCTGCATTCACCTGTATACTTAACTCAATTTCCTGTTTTCGTTCCTCAGATTCCAGTTTTTCTTTTTTTAGTCACCCTTCTTGCCAATGAGCGATATATTATTATATCTAGCCTACTATTTAAAACCAGTAGCATGCAGTTTGTTTCTATTGGAAAATTATAACTGCAGTGGTAACATAACATCACGCCTATAATCCCCGAAGGGTTAGGCTGAGGTACACCTATGGTACACCCACATTTCACCAGTTATAAAAATAAAATAAGTTTATTGACACAAAATACCTTTGTATACAATACCATAGTATGTAATAGTTATGTTTATGTCCCATGTAACAGGGTACTGTGGTTATGTGGTAATATCCAAATAATAGTGCAATGTGATTTGGAGACAGGTCATAATATTCTGTTTCAGAAGAGTAATATAAATTTTCAGGCCTAAATTAAATAAAGATGTATCCTCACCTTATAAAGTGGAAAACCACTGAATCTACGACTCTGTATGGCAATGCATACTTTTTGTCGAAAAGTATTCTTAAAAATATGGAACTTGCTCCAGTGTAATCCATTTCTGCTATCTTTAACATTGCTGCACTGGAATGCAACACCGGTACTGAATTACGTGCTAACACTGAACCGACTATGATGGCTTCACGTAGTGTGCAATCTCCTGCCTAGAAAATACCACAAATAATTAGTTTACCAAAGTCGAGTTTTTCAATCTTAAAAACAAAATTGAAAATTTAAGTTACCTCCAGTAAAGGCAATAGTATACCCTTCATGAAAGCGCCAGGCTTGAAGAGTGCTTTACGTAATGCTTGGTATAAATGAAAGTTCAATCTTTTATATTCAGCAAGGTCATCTCTCACACGAGGTAGCAGTACTAAATTATAAAATCTTTGTGCCATCTTCTCTTTCAAATTTGACGCGAAGATTCTGGTAGCCTAGAAAAAACCATTAACAAAGTTTAAGTTTGATAAATGTAAGTTTTGAATATAGAAAGATGTGGTGCTACAAATTCAGCTTGAACATCTATCAGGCTTTTCTTGACTGCTAAGAAATACAATGTAAACGGGTACGCCCTTTAGCTTCTTATTTAGGTATTACATTCTGTTTATGTTACATTTTTTTATCCTGCTCCAGTATAGTTTTCAATGTTTTTGTTGGTATAATAGGTATTGGCATGAGCTAGCTGACATATATGGCAAAAAAAATAAGTTAATGTTTTAGGTTTCCTAACTTTTTACAGGCCTGTTGGTCTAGTGGTCAGTGGCCCTGACTGCTATGCCCAAGGTCGTGGGTTCGATTCCCACCTAGGACAAATGTTTGTGTGATGAGCACGATCATTTGTTCTTTGTCTGGGTGTAATTTATCTATAATATGTATGTATTTAGAAATATATATGTATGTTTATCAGTTGTCTAGTATTCATAGCACAAGCTCTGCTTAGTTTGGGACTAGATGGCGTTGTGTGAAAGTTGTGGAATATTATTATTATTATATTATTGTATAGAATCCAGTTCTTCTAACTGAACAGACAGCTGTGCTGTTAGGGAGTTTGTTGTGCCATTTCTTCCCGGCTAAAGCACTAAGAAGTGGTGAAGGGCAGACGTTTCGGGGGACTGTCTTGTGTAATTTTGATGTTTAAAAAGTGCACACTTTCAGCCTAGTTTGAATAATTGACTTTGATATTCA
This sequence comes from Eremobia ochroleuca, assembly GCA_949629135.1. Taxonomy (NCBI): domain Eukaryota; kingdom Metazoa; phylum Arthropoda; class Insecta; order Lepidoptera; family Noctuidae; genus Eremobia; species Eremobia ochroleuca. Next base: position 12,588,835 of record OX451387.1, read on the forward strand.
TTTGGCACTGCTATAACTAATCTTTAATTATCTAAGCATTTCAGAAAAATTATTTCACCAATATACTTACTAAAATATTTCAAATAACAAAATAACTATTTCATAAACTTACTTGGTACATCGCTGCAGCTGACCAGGTAGTTGGCTCTGTGATGTACAATATTTGTTCCCAGTTCTGCAAGTGTGGAACCATTTTGAATGCCTTTGGCAGTTTTCCAGATCTGTACTTTTGCAATACATCTCTGACACCTTCATACATTGTTTTTATTCTGGAAAATGTCTATCAGTTATTATGGAGAAACCATCTTAAATTAAAAAAAAAAACCGGTCAAGTGCGAGTCGGACTCGCGCACCGAGGGTTCCGTACAAATTTGTAGGTACGTAACTACTTTACGATTTTCGGATTTTTTCCTTACTTGTGCACTTGTGCTACATGACATTGCTTCTTGCCAAATTTCATGATTCTAAGTCAACGGAAAGTTCCCTATAGGTTTTGATTCACTTGCGAGTGTCAAAATATGGGTCATAAAAGCCCGTATCTTTTGATTGTGTTTACTTAGAAGTTTGATCTTTTTCAATTCTTCAAGGGATTGTAGCTTGAGTACTTTCAACTTGATAACTCCACACGTTCCTGATAAAAAGGGTCTTGATAGACGGATAATGAAGTGATCTTATAAGGATTTCATTTTCCTTTTGAGGTACGGAACCCTAAAAACACCCAATTCTTTATTTTCTTACTATCTAAATATTTTCTTTAGGAATAAATACTGTCTTTTATAATAAAACTTACCTTGGATCAATGTTTTGTAACTTTAATGTTTCAACATCAGAGAACTGAGTCTGTAGCTCAGTATGCTTATCAGTGATCTTTTCTTTTATAATATCTGCAAGAGTGCGAGTTCTCTCTGGTTTAGCTGACATGAACATTTTAAGTGCTTCTTCATCTTCTTCGTTTATTTCTACGTTATCGTAATATGTGTCCGGCTCCAAGTCGTCTCTATCTGATCCAGTATCATCATCAGAGTCTGCATCTGTGGGAACAAATTATTGTTTCACTAATTTTCTTGTTGGTATTTCCATACAAGAAACAAAAATTATAGAAGCAATTTAGACGAAAGAAAGTCAAGCAATTAAGTTATTTTTATGGTTCTCTAATTCCTCTCTTCTGGATAACTGCACAGCAGTTTTACTGGGTTGCATCTAGTATCATTTGGCAGGAATTGGGGCATAGAAGGGGTTAAAGCTGGTAGGGGTTGGGTCCCCGATTATAAGGCTACTCTTATTAAAAGGCAATGCATATTTTTCGAGCAATTAATAAAAAATAGTGTACCTTCAAATCAGACAAAAAGCGATAACAAAATGTTAAAATGGGCGATTGACAACCAAATCCGTCCTAGTATAGTGTTCGTGGTGTAAAATGTCGTGCAAAATCGATAAAACGAAACATTTAAAAAAAATTATGAATATTGTTTTTATAACAACCTATAAATTTAGTAGTTACTATTGTTACTAGGAGAACTTAGGATGCGAGAGCGAACCAAGCAAGCTCAACTCGGACAGGTTAGGTTCAAAGGGGATAGCAGGTTCTAGTTGGAGAGCATAGTGAGCGAACTCAGACCCTGTTATCCCCTTCATGGCTATTTTTTTAGCCATTGAGCCCCGTGTCGTGGGACTCAGACTAACAGCCTTTTGTGCAACTTTAACCTTTAACTATGGATGTTACATTTTTGTTACACAACTATGGATGTGCGGTCTCACAGACTGCGAACTTTAAAGGCCAAAATCTATATAAGTAAATATTTACCAGCTTTTGTTTTTATTCCTTTTAGGAGTTACTAAATGTAAATAAAAGCATAACAGAACAAATTTTTACTGTTTTATTCTTCTAACACTATGTTGTTTTTACGAGTCCCAATTTTTCAGGTACCTACCTGGCTCACCTTTGAATGTTGCAGGAAGTGTCACATGTTTTGCAGGAGATGGGCCTTCTTCAGCATCCCCTAATTCGGCTTGTTGCCTTCTTGCGGCTTTTAAGATTTTTTTGGATAAGTCTGCATTTACAAACTGAAGAACAAAAAATAACACTATTAGAGGTAAAGTTATACATAACTTTAGTTAAAACAAGTATTTGTCTAGCAACCGATCCTTGTAGGTATGAATACTCGGATATGAAACAGTTCAAATATCATAGATGTTCTGTTAATCAAGTCACACACTTACTTCTTCATCATCATCTTGCCGGTTCCTTTCTTTGTTTCTGTTTTTATTTTTCACAGAGTTTACTGATTCGATTTGATCTGCTAAAGCTAAATTCTTCCCAATTTGAGAGGGTTTAAACTTTTTAGCCTTTCCCATTATAACACAATTTCAGCGACACTATATAGAAAGGAAGTTCTGACTAAATATATTGTAAAAACCGATGGATGTTTTCGAATGAAGTTTGATAAATGAACTGTTTGTTTTCTATAAAAGTAGTCAATTTGCTTGAAAAAGTAGCTAAACCAAAAGAATTTAATGAAAATGAAAAACCAATGAAAACGTGCACTTTGACATTGACAATCTGAGATATGACAGTGACAGTTGACATAATTCGTTCAGGAATATTTCATTTTTTCAATCTAAACACGTCTACAGAAGGGTATTTTGTCATCAATCATCTGCTGGACATAGGCCTCTCCCAGACTGCGCCACAACACCCTGTCCTCCGACTTCCGCATCCAGTCTACCCCAGCCACCTTCTTTAGATCGTCCGTCCACCTAGCTGGGGGGCGTCCCACACTACGCTTGCCGATACGCGGTCTCCACTCCAGGACTCGTCTGCTCCACCGGCCATCGGCCCTTCGACAGACATGGCCGGCCCACTGCCACTTCAGTATGCTTACTCTGCAAGCTATGTCGGTTACTCCGGTTCTTTTCCGGATAATTTCATTCCTGATTTTATCCTTCAAAGAAACTCCGAGCATAGCTGGCTTCATAGCGCGCTGAGCGACCGAGAATTTGTGGACCAGCCCGACCCACACCACCACGTCCACGTTTCAGCACCGTATGTCATGACGGGCAGGACGCACTGGTTGAAGACCTTAGTCTTCAAACACTGAGGGATAGGGGACGAGAAGACTTGACCAAGCTTTCCAAATGCTGCCCAACCCAACTGGATCCTTCTGTCGGCCTCTTTCTCAAAGTTGTGTCTACCGAGCTGGATGATTTGCCCTAGGTAGACATAATCCTTCACAACTTCGAGAAGCGATCCTTCGATGTGGATTGGACTCGGCAAGACGTGCGAATTGTACATGACTTTTGACTTGTCCAAATTCATGCCGAGGCCAACCCGCCGGGAGGCTCCATTTAGGCTGTGCAGCACTCGGTCTAGCTGTTCCAGCGTCTCTGCCATTATGAAGATGTCATCGGCAAATAGAAGATGTGAGATGTACTCGCCGTTCACGTTGATCCCCTGTCCAGTCCAGTCCAGCGTCTTGAAGACGTCTTCCAACGCGTTGATAAACAATTTAAGGCATATTACATCCCCCTGTCTCACCCCCCTGAGCAATTGGATGGGGCTGGTTTTTTGATCCTGGATCTGGACAGTCATCGTTGCAGCGTCATAGAAACATATCAACACTTCGATGTAGCGCCAGTCAATTCGACATCGTTGCAGAGAGGCCAGAACTGCCCATATTTCGATGGAGTCGAAGGCTTTCTCGTAGTCCACAAATGCCATACACAGCGGCTGATTGTACTTCTCGGTCTTCTGTACAATTTGTCGAACAGTATGGATGTGGTCTACAGTACTGAAGCCTTCTCGAAAACCGGCTTGTTCTGACGGCTGGAACTCGTCAAGCCTCCTGGCGAGACGGTTCGTGACGACCCTCGAGAACAGCTTGTAGATGTGGCTCAGAAGTGAGATGGGTCTCACCTTTTTTGAAGAACAGAACCACCACAGCCCTGCTCCACGCCTTGGGTATTGTACCCTCTTGGATAACGGAATTAAAGAGGCTTGCTAGCTCTTTCAGGACTGGCGCCCCGCCCGCTTTAAGGAGCTCTGTCGTTATTCCGTCATCCCCAGGTGCCTTGTTGTTCTTTAGCTGCTCGAGAGCCGCCCTAATCTCGCACTGGTCGATATCCGGGATATCCTCCTCGATGGTCATCTGCACTATGCCCCGCTGGCTTCATCGTCCGCGTTGAGTATAGGTGCCCATAAAAATTCTCGACTTCCTCGAGTATCTCGGACTTCGAGGTCACTATTCTGCCATCCGCAGTTCTTAGTTTCGTCAGATGGAACCTCCCTAATTGCTGAGCGAACACTTAAGACCCTCGGTTCTGTTCAATGGCGTCCTTAATGTCGCGGGTGTTGGAGCACCGAAGGTCGCGTCGCGTCAGCTTCCTAATTTTTAGGTTTAAGGCCCTCTTATCTGACGAAGACGTCTGCATAGATGGCAACTCTCGTCTTTCTCTCATAAGTCCGAGAGTTTCCGAGGAAAGTTTGGACACCTTACTTTTTCGCTGCGACGGAAAAAGTCTGCGGGACACGTCGCGTAGTGCTTTGACCACCGCGTCGGCTTTCTCGTCAATGCTGCCTGTGGTTTCCAACAGGGCGAATCGATTTTGAAGTTCCAGTTGGAACTTTTCGGATCCTAGAGCGGCTTGGAGCTGCGTAGGTCGGGGTGTAGGCCTCATTATGCGGAGTCTTTCAGCTCGGAAATTGATATTTAGAGTGCCTCGTGCCTACTAATCACGGAGACATCTCTAAATATATCGCTCATCCAATAGAACAACGACGTAATTACGAAAATGTTTTCTTGAGTTTTCTTGAGTTTTCTCATGAAATTATTACAAATTATTATTGATATTTAAGTAACATACATAAAAATATTATATATTTTAGCATAATCATTGGAAATATATCATATTTTCAATTTCAAACTTTTAAAACGTTCTCCTGTAAAATAGCTAAAACGTAATTACGTCATTGTTCTCTTGGATGAGCGATATGCTTCCTACCCGTCATGATGAAGTCTATCTCGTTCCTTGTCACGTTATCGGGGCTTTGCCAGGTCCACTTCCTTTGGGGTTTCTTTTCGAAAAACGAATTCATTAAGAACAGCCCCTGCGACTCCAAAAAGTTGACCAGCTTTTGCCTCCTGTGATTCATGCGCCCCAAACCGAATGGTCCGATTTTAGATTCACCACGTTCCTTCTTGTAATCCCACTTTGGCATTGAAGTCCCCCATAACAACGTTGTAGTGGGCCTTTGTCGTACTGTGCATTGCCTTGGCAATATCCTCGTACATGGCCTCGGCTGTCTCGTCAGAGCATGTCGAAGTCGGCGCATATACTTGTATCACTTTCAGGTACGCTACCCGTGTCGACACACTACTGATTTCCACAACGCTGCTAGTGAGTTCCTTGTTGACTAGAAAGCCGACACCGCCTTGGGAGAGGTGATCACCTTCGCGAAAGTAGAATAGATGGCCTGACTCTAGGGTTATCGTGTCCTCCCCCTGTCACACAGAATTCTCTGTGTTATACATTATACTAGCGACCCGCCCCGGCTTCGCACGGGTGCAATGCTGATCACTACATAGTATAAAACAAAGTCGCTTCCCGCTGTCTGTCTGTCTCTATGTATGCTTAGATCTTGAAAACTACGCTACGGATTTTGATGCGGTTTTTTTTTTAAAGATAAGAGTGATTCAAGAGGAAGGTTTATATGTATAACACATGCATAATATAGTAGAGAAACACTGATAATTTTAGAGCCATTATTTCTCGTAAAAAGTATAGGATAAAAAATCGTTATTGTGGGTTATCCCTAAGAGATAGACTGTCTATACAAAAAATCCACAATGGTATATGTCTATGATAGACATATACCATTGTGGATTTTTTGTAGACCTTTTTAAGGTGTACAATACTGTAGTACAGACGCCAGCACATCAAGCTACCCGAAACTGGCAAAATTTCCCAATCAACTTTGAACCTTATGCTTTAGTGATAAAGTTGAAAATCCGTTGGGTAGTTTCAAGCGCCACCGGCCGACTGCCCGGCCGGTAACGCCCGCATTTTAAAACTGTAATATCTTCGAAAATATTCATTTAAATTACATTCTGTAAAGGGCCATAATGATCTATATAAAATGCACAATGTTTTTAAGGTACTTAATTGGATAAGGATTAATGCTGTATTGCCTAAAATTGCTTCTTAAATAAGCCATTATTTCTCGTAAAAAGTTAAGGATAAAAAATGGTTATTGTGGGTTATCCCTAAGAGATAGACATATACCATCGCGGACTTTTTTGTAGAACTTTTTAAGGTGTACAATACTGTAGTACATTATTTTGATCTATCTCGAATGGTTCAGCCAGCGTTTACAATGTAAGCGCAAAAAAATGTGTTTATTTACGACATCACATTAGAAACCTCTAAAATTATCAGTGTTTCTCTACTATATTATGCATGTATTACATATAAACCTTCCTCTTGAATCAATCTATCTATTAAAACCGCATCAAAATCCGTTGCGGAGTTTTAAAGATCTAAGCATATATAGGGACAGACAGACAGGGAAGCGACTTTGTTTTATACTATGTAGTGATAACACAGAATTCTTAACTGAAAACAAAATTGAAAATTATTGTTAGACGGTCTTTAAAATAATGTTTAACATAAGAATAATGTTTGGTTTTGTTCTGTTTGTTAAAGTTTAGTATTTAGTTATAGTTTAGTGGATTAGTTTTTATTTTTGGAACTTTTGCATGCCGACTGGTAAAATATGGCTGAACCTATTTCCCTATATCACCCATTTTTGCAAAACAAAATATCTTTATCTAATAATATACAGACAGTCGTAACGCGTACACCCCTCAGCGCAGCGCCTCGTCTCGCTGGTAACATAGTTTGTTATCAGTAAAGTTTCATCCAACAAAAAAAGTTAACCCGGCGGTACTCGCTAGGTGTTTACATGCACGAATACTCGCTACCGGGTAAAAAATACCACATGATTTAAATGACATTATCTTGGAAAATAAGTTAGCTTTACAGACTTTAATGGCGTATTTAGTTTATCAATACTAATGTCTAATAAATAAAAGAAAATTGAAAGTTTGAATTATTATTTATTTCAAATTATAGCTTATCTTAAAAAAGAACGCAAAATTAAAAACAAAAATTCTTCATAGTCTTAGAAAAATCAACAAAAAAATTTTTTTCTTAGGTATCACGTAAAATTGAGATCAAAAATTATAAATCGACAGTGCTAGTGTAGTTGTACTCTGTGGTATTTTTTACCCAGTAGCGAGTGCCGCCGGGTTAATCACTAAGCCACAATCAAGCCCAAAGTTGACTAAGAGCTAATTTTTCAATCGACAGATTATTTTTATTCTTGGAATAATGTATGGAAGAACTGCCAAAAATCCGTAGGTGCTGCGGGAAACCTCTCGCTTCCGGCTGTTGTGTCTACCATGGTCGGAAGCGAGCGCGAGTAGGGCGCGGCCTGCGGACGGCAGACTTGGGGCGTCTTGTCTTCCGACCAGCAGCAGGCCTCGAGACGGCGGCGTCGTGTTTCGCGCGCGCCTCATAGTGGAGTCCTGTGGCCTGGGTGACGGCCGCAGTGGGTGACGGACCCCGCCTGACCATCTGGCAGGCCAATACCCGTCGGGGGGTAGCGACGAATGCTTCGGCGATACCCGCCCCTCCGACACACGGGTACATGAGGAACACGGGTTGGTTTTTAGTCAGTAAGAGTCTGACAGTCCCCTTCGCCCTTCCCCAAGGGCGGAGGGACTCCATGAGGATTTTCCAACCCGATACCAAAAAAAAAAAAAAAAAGGGGCATGGCAGGCATGGCACTCACATGAGGTGAGAGGAGAATCTTAACATTTAGGTAAGCACTTAGAAATGTGTGGGCTAAGAGGAAGTGGCGCGACCATTGTAATAATAGGTATAACTTCCATTCTTCTAATCATTATTAATGTTAAATTGGCGCCGATTCATTTGTTCACAAACTAAACTAAATTTAAGATCAATGCATCTTTTTCTTTCTATTTCATTAAAAAACCTGGCATATAAAGATACTCCATAGACAAGATTAGACGTGATTCAAAAATTGGGTGCTAAAAATACGCAATTTGACAGGACTAAACTAATATTTAGCTTCTGTCCTTTTCTTAATGAAATAGAAAGAAAAAGATGCATTGAACTTAAATTTAGTTTAGTTTGTGAACAAGGGAATCGGCACCACTTACATGGTTTATTAAAATACACATATTCTCATTTAATGTTTCATTTTAATTAATAATATCAGCATCATTATCTTAAGTAGCAGGTAGGTAATAACAGTTTCAAATTAGGACAAGAAATTCGTTACTAATTACTAACTAGTTATGTGCTTCAATGGCTTTGATCACATCTTTGACACCAGCGTTAATAGAATCGATTTCGTCTTGAACAGCTCTTCGGATGTTGATTTCCACAACCTTTATGATGATGGAGTCGAAGATTCTGAGGAACACGTTGAGTACGGGGTTCACCAGCCAATCAGTGAGAATGTTGCCGGTGAAACGCACGCGGAGACGGCTGAGGAAAAATAACACGTTAAAAGTAAATGTGCCAATATGGACTTTCAGTGGTTCTGTTGGTCTGGAATATCGGCTTTAGTCATTTAGGACGTCACCACAGCCGGCTCGGCCTTCTACCAAGATATAATAGACACTCAGTAGCACAAGCGAGGTAATTTTACCTGTGAGAGGGACTGGGCTGTAATAAATTCACCATGTGGGTTGGGCACACTGTACAGGTAGGTACAGACGCCAGCACATCAAGCTACTACAATCAGTAAAATTTCTTTAATAGATTTTCAACTTTATTGCTAATGCATAAGGTTCAAAGTTGATTAAGAACATTTGACAGTTTCGGGTAGCTTGATGTGCTGGCTTCTGTACTATCTATAATATAACCATACAATTTAAAAAAAAAACGAAACAAACCCCAGGTCGGTGAGCCTGAACTGTTGAAGCTGAATTTCGTCATTATTGAAGTCAAGAAGTATGTCGACGATGACTACGAAGCGGGAGAGAGTGGCAATGATACCACCCGTGGGTCCTAGGTTCATCACCTTCACCAAGTACTTGTATATGAACTGCAACGAGTCAAACACGAATAATTAAACATAAGTTTTGCTAAATACTTAAACGCTTTCTTCACTAATTGAAAAAAAAAAAGGTGGATCTAACCTGAAGATCAGTAAACTGCAGCTGCACGCGCACGCGCAACATTTTGGCGAAATAGTGAACATCCTGGTTGCCGGAGCGGGACACGTTCACTAGACCAGTCATGTAACCATCGTGTATCTTCAACCACGCACTGTACGTAATCAGCAAGGGCCTCTAAAACAACATGAGAAGAAAAACATTGGTCACGTTAATTATTTTACTATCAATTAATACTTACAATCTTAATATTACCTATGATAGTGTATGTAAGTATTATGTTAATATGGAAGGACAGGACAATGAACCCATCACTCACGAAGTCACAAGAGAATAGGAACTAGTTAGAAGCCATTGGTTAATCTGGCTTGTCTTGAATAGGCAAAAAATTCCTAGATCGATACTCCAACTAAGCCTATCACGGCTATCACAGTCCACTCCTTACCATAGCCCTGTCTTAAGATGGGTCACAAGTGTCACAACTTAGTACTTATACAACGTGTAACGGAAAGGGGGTATCAACCCTGAAGGAGGTGAATGTGCTCATGAAACTCAACAACTTTCCCCAAAGAACATAGGTCGAAATATGAAAAAAAAATTTGGCCCTCCCTTACAAAACTGACTACCAGCTGATTGATTTACTATGGGAGGGCCAAATTTTTTTTTCATATTTCGACCTATGTTCTTTGGGGAAAGTTGTTGAGTTTCATGAGCACATTCACCTCCTTCAGGGTTGATACCCCCTTTCCGTTACACGTTGTATACTTACAACAACAACTACCAGTTCTCTCTTCAGAATAAAAAAATACTTACCACTTCAAAACCCTCGACAACGTCCGGCAGGTCCATGGGGTCCAGGCCATACTTCTGGATCAAGGGCACGAGCATATCAATGGTATTGTCCACATAGTCGTTCACCGTAGCAGATTGACCGAGATCACCCCAATTACGACTGCAAGAATATTACTAAATTATAAAACTGTGTCTAAATATTTCGCATAGGTAAATACTTCTACATGATGCAGGGTGGAAATGAAAACTTAGGATTGCACTTGGCAAGACACAGCACCTACGGTGGTGGAGCTCAAGAGCGTCCTGACGCGAGCTTGTCTGAAAAGGGGACTGAAGATTTTCATATCGAGCCTGGCATAGCCACTTTGTTGTTGTTTTTTTTTTTAAGACCAAACCCCGTAGTGTCACGTTTCCGAGATTTTAACGTTCAAAGTTAATCACGTGACATCCATTTTTTTTTTAAACGATTTTATTAATTTATTTCTTTTGTGTTGAAATCAGGCGCAGTCCGAAGGAGAGTCGAGGGGGTCACGACCCCACAAATCATCTTGCTGTCGAGAGACTGAATAATTTACTTGTCTTACTAACATAGGTACTTTTTGCCACGGAGACCTCGATGGGCATATACAAAAACATTAAGAACATAGACAGACATGGGGACCGCCGACAGAAGTAAAAACATAAAATTATGAAATGACAGTTAACACGCTTAAAAATTTTTATAACACATTTGCTCGTAAAAGGTCTCTTACTGCACCAATTTCAATATCGTAATGTATCTCATTACGTACTTGTGCGTAATTGTAATGTAAAGCGCACGGTTTATCAAGATGCTCCGTCTAAAACGAACGGTACTTTTTTAAATCTTAGCAAAGAGTTTTATGTCAGAAAAGTGGTCAACATTATATGAATAAAATTAACTTTGGGAGATAAAATATAATAAATTAACATTTAATTCTTTAATTTAATTAGTTTTGACAATTAATTACAATCATTTATCTGTAACAAAAACACAAAAGTATTAATTTACTTTATTAGTAATACTGGCTGTTTTTTGTGCCTTTGCCATAAACAAAAGACGCTGATGCGCGCGCATCGCTAATTTGTGAAAAAAGTAAAAATTATTAATAACTGCGGCGAATTTTAATAACTGTTTTAACAAGTAATTAAAGATTTATTCGTTTAAGAAAGTCCGAGTTTTATTTATTTCCTCACAAATGTGTTATAAAACGTCGTATGACATACGTGCGGTTTGATAATTACAGCCTCTGCTTTCTTATAGCCCTCACCTACGGCTCGGGCTAGCAATATCGCCTCAGCTGTAATTTTCAACTTACCGCACTTATATCATAATGTACTATTACTTCAAAAGGCCTGTTGTAAAATATACTGGATGAAATTGAATAGGTTCGACTTATTTTCTCTGTGAAATAGGTCAATTGAATTAAAAATCAGTTGGGGTGTCTGAGGTTTTGCGCATTTAACGTTACACGCTGTAATGGTCAAAAGAAATCAGAACCTATTTAAGGTAGGTTGCTAAAATGTTCAGGCTCGCTTCGCTCGCCCTTTATTTTTTTCAGAACTCGACAAAGCAAGCAATTCCTAGTCTTTATTCAATTTCTTTCTTATTCCTTCTCTTCTCTTTTTGGAATGATAAAAAGAAAATCGTACCTATCCGAGAGTGTGAAACATTTTCGAGCTCGCTTCGCTCGCTCTTGCATTCTAGCATTCTACATTCTCATATTTGCTTGGGCTTGCCTGGATAAATCGACAGTATAACTCCTATTTCTGCTTGAAAATATAAAACAAAACCTAACTAAACCGAGGCGGGTTGTTAAAATTCTCGAGCTCGATTCGCTCGCTCTTCCTGTCCTGCATACCTACTAATCTACCGTTCTAATACATACGACCAGTTTACCGCCATTATTAAATAACACCCCACCGTCCCCTTTATAAAAGCTGCGTCCCTGAATAGCATAAGTAATGTGGAGCTGGAGATGTACATGAACCTTAACATAGCACCACGCCTTTAATCCCCGGAGGGTTAGGCAGGGTGTACCTTCATATTGTACTTAAGCCCACATTTTGCCAGTTATGTTTAAGTTCCATGTAATAGGTGAGTCTACTGCCATCAACCGGGCACAAATCCAGACTCCAAGCTGCGCCTGAGATTTTTTTTATGGAAAAACCTAATAACACTTAATAATAAGCCCAGTTTGACGAAGGTGGGTAACGTCGAAAGAATCGAGAAATATCTATAGAGCATCGCATCCTAGGGTTATAGTTAGGTAATGTTCAGGGCCTCCTAGATATTCCGGGCATGCTAGATACCTGCCTAGGCAACTTAAAATCTTTGCAAAAACATAACTTACCTAGCTTCCAACAGCTTCGATGTTGGCTGACTTTTCTGGTTGATAGAGTTGGCATCAGCCGCAGCTACCAAGAAAGCTAGCACTAGGGCTGTATATTTTTTATCCATGATGCTCCGAGGGCGACTTATCGACTGTGGTTTCGTTAATAGTCTGAATATTTTAATAGAACCAAGGCGGTAAGAAGATAAACAGATTACCAAATAGCTTGATTACTTGCTTGATTTATGTACTTATACATGTACAAATCAATGCCGATTATACAGATATTGATCATAATTGATGAGTTTTATGCTATTATAATCTGTTTGTTCCAGCGTTATCAACAATAACAATATTACGCCAGCAACAGGGTAGTAGTTATTTAGACAGATTGGTTTATTACATAGGTACTTATCAATTTTGTGTAGATGCAGATAGGTAAGTACCTAATCGCCTATTATTAAATTACGTCGTAGTTTCGCACCTGATATTCATAATAGATCAGATTGTTAATTTAAATAAAAGACTGAATATGAATTCAGTACCCACTTAATTATAATTAAACTAGCGACCCGCCCCGGCTTCGCAGGGGTGCAATGCTGATCACTACATAGTATAAAACAAAGTCGCTTCCCGCTGTCTGTCTGTCTCTATGTATGCTTAGAACTTTAAAAATAAGCAACGGATTTTGATGCGGTTTTTTTTAATAGATAGAGTGATTCAAGAGGAAGGTTTATATGCATATAATACATGCATAATATAGTAGAGAAACACTGATAATTTTAGAGCCATTATTTCTCTTAAAAAGTATAGGATAAAAAATGGTTATTGTGGGTTATCCCTAAGAGATAGACATATGCCATCGCGGACTTTTTTGTAGACCTTTTTAAGGTGTACAATACTGTAGTACATTATTTTGATCTATCTCGTAGGGTTAAGCCAGCGTTTGCAATGTAAGCGCAAAAAAATGTGTTTATTTACGACATCACATTAGAAACCCCTAAAATGATCAGTGTTTCTCTACTATATTATGCATGTATTATACATATAAACCTTCCTCTTGAATAACTCTATCTATTAAAAAAACCGCATCAAAATCCGTTGCGTAGTTTTAAAGATTTAAGCATACATAGGGACAGACAGCGGGAAGCGACTTTGTTTTATACTATGTAGTGATTGTAATAGAACCTACAGGCACGATAACTGCAGTTTTCAGACTTGTCAGTAGCTTTGGTTTTTCTGCCGTCTTGTGTAGGTACAGACGTCAGCATATCAAGCTACCCGAAACTGTCAAATGTTCTCAATCAACTTTGAACCTTATACTTTAGCGATGAAGTTGAAAATCTATTAAAGAAATTTGACAGATTGTAGTAGCTTGATGTGCTGGCGTCTGTACATAGATATTCCCTTCTTCACAAACTAAACTAAAGGATGATGAGACATTTTGGTACCCGGTCCAATAACAATAATTGAGGAGGTTCTTTTCAAAACTTGACTATTCCACTTTTTGTGATTGTTCACAATCTGAGAAAATAGTTTTATAGGTATGCAGCTATGTTTTTAACCCAAAATTTTGATGCATTATTGTAGACGACAACAATAGTCATTGCTTTGTACAGGATTGAAAAATTTAGCAATAGTATATTTTGAATAAATCTAAGATTTGAAATGGAATAATCAAGTTTTGACGCGGCTGGTTGCAATAATCATGTCTTGATTCAAACCACTGTGGATTAATCTTGTTTTGTTGAAACTAATTAGGTATCAGAAATCTCATTTTTGAATTGAAATAATCTGAGGTTCATCTTCTTCTTTAAATAAATAAAACAAAAAAGAAAATGATCATAAATGATTATTTTTTTTTTAATTCTTACAGCTTTTTGACGTGGAATAATCATTTTTTGATGAAATCATGCCTTTTAATCTTTTTTTTCTGGTGTAATTATCAAGTTTTCGCCCAATTTTATTTTCGCAGAGTATACATTTCAATGTTACCAAACAAGAAATAAATAAAAAATCAGTTTCATCAAAAGTGGAATAGTCAAGTTCTGAAAAGAACCTCCTCAATTATTGTATTATTGAATTGGTCCAACCTATAGGAGAAAAAAATTGCATGGCGACGAAACCTGAATGTTAGTATCTTCAGAGATATTGATATATGAATATGTTTCTTTGTTCAACATAACAATATAAGTATCATATTAAAAACTTAAGCGATACAACTGAAAACTTGATTTACTGATACCAACCAACCTAGGAGGCACCACGGGATATATCGGGAGCGGAGTGGGGGGTGCAGTGCTCGTGATCGGCTGATACATCTCCATCTATCAGTCAGTCAGTCGCTCGTTCGTTCCGTTCGTGAGACTACGTTACGCTACTTTCTACTACTTTATTTTATCTTTCATATTGACCCGTGCTTTTCTTTTGGAGGATATGCCAGACGCGAAGGGTTCCTTGCTCCAGCAGCATTTCTCAATGATGTCATTGTATACAACGAAAACAGTCTATAATTGTAAAACTATAAAAAATAAAGTTGTTTCTGATTTATACTTGTATTTTTTTACTCAAATAAATAACTAACTTGAGCCTAAAATGACTTTGAGTCATGCGTTTTTGTCATACGTGCCTGATTTTAAAAAATAAACGTGTATTTTTATTCTTAGTGACTAATCACACCCGCATGTTAAAGCAAAAACGCATGACACAAAAATCGCTCTAACTCCTTAAATACTAATATTTGAGACAAGCGCTCAAGTTTACATTATTCTACACAAAAATACCTTTTCAATAATGTATAACATGTTTCTATTGGAGCGGGTACCAGATTCCATACATTTTGCCCGTCATCCTTTAAGTTCAGTGCATCTTTTTCTTTCTATTTCGTTATGAAAAGGACAGAAGATAAGTATTAGTTTAGTCCTGCCAAATTAGTCAGCGCCTGACGTAAATTGACGTATTTATAGTAGCCAATTTTTTAATCACGTCCAAACTTGTCAATGGAGTATCTTAATATAACAGGTTTTTTAATCAAATAGAAAGAAAAAGATGCACTGAACTTAAATTTACTTTAGTTTGTTAACAAGAGAATCGGCGCCAAACCTTTTCATACTAGGGTTTTGTTAAACATCATCATCCTTCGGCACTGTAGTTACATTTTTTTAATACAACTTTGGCAAAACTGTGGCCCCTGTAAACTTGAAGCGTAGGTATCTTACATAGTAAGTAATCAGTAGCGAAAAAAAAAACGATAGTATGTAATTAATAATAATAGTAGATTTATTATTATGTCATTGCCCATAGCCCAACCATGAATAAATTAAATAACAATCTATGACCCAGCCCAACGTTTTAAATAAGTTAAAACTAACAGTTCTGTTATTCTCGTGTCATTATTATGCCTACATTAAAAAGGAATGCAATGCTACAATTTGAGTATTCTTTTACCGCTCATTCAGCAAGCACGAATAAATGACTGTGACCTTAGACAATCAGAAAGAGATACTTATAATATTAAATTTATTCGAATAATTAAAATGGATGTGTACTTGACTTTTCACTCGCACTTGCCGCGCGAACCGTTTTTTTGTTAATTCTTTGTTTGAAAACGTATACAATCGCATCATATACTAATGACATCAATGAGCAATTCCCCTATTTTTAAGCACGTTCACATTCTAATCTCAGTTTCAACCTGTCAATAAAACCTCTAATTTGCGTCTATTTTTACAAGTTTTTGACACTGTTTGTCGCTGAGATGAGATTGCGAGTACATTTTGTACGTTTTTATATTTAGGGGAATTGGTCGCTTCTGATGCCGCACTGAGAAAAAAATACGCCAATGCGATGCTGTTAATGTAGATAGGAAGTGAGCAGTCTTCCGAAAAGTACGCCGATTCAAGCGTTTGTGACGCGGGCCAGTGTTGTTATAAGTACTTTAGTTAGTAAGTATTTATTATAACCCAAAAGGGCACTTGTATGAAAATTAAAATAAAGACCTACCTATGTGCGTATTACAAAACTCATCAATGTGATAAGTAAGATTAAAATTATAACAAGTCATTATTTGGATTTCTTGGCGTCATTGCCGAGCATTTTTCTCCTCTGAGCCAACATATGGCCATATAAGAAGGGGAAAATGGGAATGTATAAGAACATGTAGAAGACTAAGAAGTAAAAGTAATTGAAAGCTACGTTCCATGCGTTAGGCATAGAAATAGTAAGAAGTTGTTTCTGGTCGACCTCCTCCAAAGAATGGTACATGCACAGAAGCTCTCCTGTTATTCCGATTGGGTAGAGTACTAAGAACGTGGAATATCTGCAAACAAAGAAATGTTCTTTTAGTTAACACATCAACATCTTTAGTTCCGTACCTATTACAGAACCTCACTCAAGCATTACTTAAAACTAGTTTATTGCCATTTGATTTGTTGTAACTAGTTTTTTTTTTTTTTTTAATAATGCTTCAGTGCAGTTGTTGAATCAAAGCTGGTTATGTAATATGGGGCGATAAGGTAATATGCGGCGAAAGAAATATCAATCAAATTAATGAATATTCAAAATTTTGTAATTCTAAATTAAAATTAATAGATTTTCCTGATAGTTTTCGGTATTGTGCGCATAAAAGGTGTTCTAATGCTAATCACGTGGAAGTGTTAGATACAATGTATCGTAGTTTGGTTAGCATTTTAAAAGAAGGTGCCGAACGTACCTATTTGTGTAAACAGATGCGTCATAATAGTAAAAGATACATTCCTGGTTGGAACAAACACGTTCGTGACGCTCACAGAGAGGCTCGACTGTGTTACCAAACATGGTTGTTTTATGGTAAACCTGCTAGTGGTTATTTCTACAATAAAATGTGTGAAACTAGAAAAACCTTTAAGGCCAATTTGAAATATTGTCAAGATAACCAACAGTAGATAAAAATGGATATTTTAGCTAATCATCACACTAAAAAGAAATTTGGATCATTTTGGAAATCAACAAATAGTTTGAATCCGAAGTTGAGTCCCCCGGTGAGCGTGGCGGGCGTACACGAGCCGGCCGATATAGCCAATGCATTTCGACGTCATTTCCAGATAGAGTCACCTCTTACTAGACCTGTGCAGGGGTTTGATGCTGGAGCCAACTCTGGGGACATTTCTATTGTTTTTACGGCACAAGAAATATCAGCCATCATAAAGAAAATGGAGAGGGGTAAGTCCCCCGGTCATGATGGCCTCAGCATCGAGCACCTAAAGTATGCGGGGGGACACTTGCCGCGTGTGCTAGCCTTATTTTTTAACTTGTGCGTTAGTCACGGTTACTTACCGGATGACGTAATGTACACATTGGTAGTGCCTATTGTGAAAAACAAAACAGGGGATGCCTCTGACATTTCCAATTACAGGCCCATTTCTCTGGCTACTGTCATAGCAAAAGTGTTGGACAGTCTGCTTGATAAGCAATTGGCTAAACACCTCGAACTACACGACGCCCAATTCGGTTTTAAGCCTGGGCTGTCAACTGAGAGTGCAATCTTGTGCCTCAAGCAGACTGTCCAATACTACACAGACAGGAAGACTCCTATTTTCGCGTGTTTTCTGGATCTGTCAAGGGCATTTGATCTTGTATGTTACGATGTTTTGTGGCGTAAACTAGAATGTGACACTTCGTTACCATCTGAAATAGTGTCAATATTTAAGTACAATAGTGTCAATATTTAAGTACTGGTATATTAATCAAAGCAATAGCGTGAAGTGGAATGGTTCGTACTCGGACGTGTATCGGTTGGAGTGCGGGGTGAGGCAAGGGGGGCTCAGCTCACCCCGGCTCTTCAACCTATACATGAACCAGCTGATCCTTGAGCTCAGCAGCACCAATGTCGGATGTCATATTGACGGGGTGTGCATTAACAATATCAGTTATGCTGACGATATGGTGTTGCTGAGCCCATCGATCGGTGCTCTGAGGCAGCTGATCGCTATATGCGAATATTATGCAGTGAATCATGGGCTCAAATATAACGTCACAAAGAGCGAACTAATGGTTTTTAAAGCAGGCAGTGTGACATATTCGAGTATCCCAACTGTGGCTCTTTGTGGACAACCATTGCGAAGGGTTGACAAATTTAAATATCTGGGCCACTGGATCACTGATGATCTTAAAGATAATTGTGATATTGAAAGGGAACGTAGGTCGCTGGCTGTCCGTTGTAACATGCTGGCCCGTAGGTTTGCACGTTGTACGAGGCCAGTAAAAGTAACGCTTTTCAAAGCTTACTGTCAGTCATTCTACACGTGCAGCCTGTGGGTCAACTTCACTCAGCGGACATACAGCGACTTACGTGTTCAATATAATAATGCACTGAGAATGCTGCTGCGGCTGCCGTGGCGTAGTAGTGCGTCGGGGATATTTGCAGATAATAATATTGATGGTTTTGCCGCCATTATTAGAAATAGGTGTGCATCCCTGATGGCTCGTGTTCGCGGCAGCACCAACAGCATTCTCTGTGTGTTCGCAGATCGGTGGGATTCCCCGATGCTGCGGAGGTGGATGCGGCTCCACACTGAATTTTAATTGTGTATTTTTAATTGTGTATTTTTATCTGTTTTTATTTTTATCTGTGTCTGTAACCTACTAACACTAGAAGTTAAGAAAAATTGTTACTAACCCTATGGACTCCGGTCTGAAATAAAAACTTTCTATTCTATTCTATTCTATGTTCATCAATTTCGTAAAAAACGTTAAAAAAACGTTTCGTAACGTTTCGTTTAAAAAACGTGTTTTTAATGGTATCATCTTTATTTTGGGACCACATCATACCTTAAAGAACAATTTAGCATCAAACATGGGTCAGTTGCCAGCTAGAATAGGTAGAACAAAACTTGGTATCGTCCCTCTGAATTGAGTATCAAAGTTGGCTACTTCCAACTTAGAAACCAATAGGAGTGCTCCATATGAAACAAAACAATAATGGCCGCTCATACGATTTTAACACGCATTTTTAACACGCTTTTGTTAGCTTCACTTGTAACTAACAAAAAAATAATGTAATAAATCCTTAGAAGTCAGTTTTAACCTACTTCTAAATTTCGTATCGAAATAAAACTTTGTATGTACTCGTATATGTAGCCCGGTGGACAAAACCATAATTTGGTATCTTGGAGCTGATCTGATGCCAGGAGGTGGATAGTGGAACTCTTCAGTGGCTGCTACTAGTAACCCCTCGAGTTTGGACTCGTATAATTTGTTTTGATGAGTCTAATAGATTGCACTTGGTGTCGAGGGTCTGATGATAGAGCCAGGAGGTGGATAGTGGAACTCTTTAGGGGCTACTAGTAACCCCTCGAGTTTGGACTCGTATGATTTTTTTTTTTTTTTTTTTTTTTAATCTTTTGTTTTAGGGACTTTTATTCAAAGAACATGCCAGCCCCGTTGAGACATAAATAACCAATACAACTACACAATCAATATTAATCTATACTATTCTAGAGCTTAAGTAACAGGATTTCACTGACGCGTGAACATTTCAAATAGGTTCATAGCAGCAGACGAGAGGGGATTTGCTAATATTAGTAGTAATAATAGTAGTATTAGTATGATTTGTTTTGACGAGTCCAATAGATTGCACTTGGTGTCGAGGTTCTGATGAAGGAGCCAGGAGGTGGATAGTGAGAGTGATAGTATGAAGATTGAATTGAATTGAGTGGAACTCTCTACTTGTAACAACCTCGAGTTTGCTACTAGCCCCTAATCGTCATAACTTCGTTGACTTAATACTTGTTAACATAATGAAGAATATACTAAAAGCCAGAGTTAAAAAAAAATCACGATTCCATCACGCACTAATAATTACAAAATTATTAAATTGGTTTAAATAAGTGCGCATCACGCTTTTTCATACGAATGTAATGAGCTCTTTGTTTTTATCTCATTTTAAATACTTAGATATATTCAGTGCTTGGAAACAAAACTGGTTAGGTCCACCGTTATTTACGTTTTTGGCTGATTTCTCTTATAGTATGCATGATTATTATGATATCATTATAATGAGATGCTTTCCAAAACAAATTAGTACGAACAAACAAATTTGTACGTGGTAGTAAAGCGTACAAAAAGAATCCGTTTCTTTTTAATATACTGTCATTTTTTCCAAGGTCATAATCAGCCGTGCGATTCTGTAACCAACTCGCCGTGAAAACTTGGATGAAGTGAGCGTGGAGTGAGTCGTCAATAGTGTCAATCAATCCCTAGCATCAGCATGACTCCAGCTCACTCTAAGCTCACTTCACCTTAGTTATCACGGTGAGATTTTTCCAGAATCAACCGGCAAAAAAGTATTTTTCTTTGGGGTATAGAATCAGAAGATTCTATACTTACCCCAAAGAAAAAGTCTTTTTTGTGATTTTTATTAATGAAATCTTATACATATAGGTACAGAAATCGATTGCAGTTCGTTAGTCTCGCAAAAACTCGAAAATGGCTGGACCGATTGTGCTAAAACTTTGGTAAGTTGTTGTTTAGATACGCGTCATCGACAAGATTCTTTTTAATTTTAAGGGAATTAGCTAGGAAGTACTAAATTATTATGTTACCTGAGGAACAACAGCGGCTGTGGCACACAATTAATCAGATTGAGTGTGTAGTAAGCGTATCTTATAATTTCCGTGATGGACCAGGCGAGGATACACAGGGGCAGACCGGGGCTGACGGGGGCTGCTTCAGTGGATAGTAGACAACCACATACTAAGAAGACACGCGAATATACTTGTGGCAGCACCACGGCTACTCCCGACGGTACCAGGCCTATAAGAGAGTGCACCACCTGAAAAAAATAAAAATAAATCACCAGGAAACACGAGTAACGTTGAAATAAAAGAATCAGTGTTTTATTAAGGATCCCAAAATATTGTGGCGACATCTACAACGCCACATGCGAACTATGCAGCACACTGAAGTCACGCAAAATCCTGCACCGAGCAAGCAAAGTTTACCGCGCGACTAGCACATTATACAACGTGTAACGTTTAATGCGCTATACCTCAGACACCCCAACTGATTTTTAATTCAATTGACCTATTTCAGAGAGAAAATGAGTCATGAAAAAAATTGTAAAGGTTTTATGTGCTGTTTTAGTTTTACTGGCCATTCTGATCGTTTCTTGCGTCTGCGACGACGCTTTACCGAGGGAGGAGTTGTCACCGGGCCGCAGCGCCGCGCTGACATTGGCTTGCTTGACTTATTAATAAATAGACACGGCAACGTTTTTAATGAAGATTTTTTGAAAAATGTGACCTATATTAAAAAGTGGTTCAATTAATTCTGCTCGTTATTCTGATCAAACTATTTTCAGGTTTTGCGCATTTAACGTTACACGTTGTATACAACGTCCCGACATCAATCGTCGGGCAGTAGCCCACCGGACATGACATCCGTCTGGTCGGAAGGGACTTTTCTATGGAGAATGAGTGAACTTTTTACACTCTGTTCCTCATGTTCTATAATAGTATCAAAAGGTGACAATATCTATTCGACTCGGGTACGTACCCACTATCGAATAATCGATGATACTTCTAATATTTCGGTACCAAACAACGCTTAGAACCATTCAATTTATTTCCGTTATCTGTTCTAGCACCATACTGCGTAGTCGGTGTTACTATGAAAACGTACGACTAACACAAGAGCATCATAGATAGCATTGTTGGTTGCAAGCAGCTGAGCCTGAGCGTGGTACAATTCCGGGAATAAAAATCGGCCCCAAGCACAATGGAACTTCCAACTGGCGAAATATGGTGGCAAAACACCTTTGCCTACCCCTTCGGGCAACACAGGCATAAAGTTACGTTATCGGTTATGTAGTACCTATATCTAGTGTAACTGTGTAAGTGTATGAGAGTCATGTTGATAGGTAGGTACCTATCTACCAACGTAACTTTCATACGATTGCTGGGTCCAGGGTTAAATAAATACTAAACATTAGGTACTTGTAGACGATGTTAAAACATGTAGGTACAGCAGGTATATACTTGAAATTGTTTATTAATTAAGTAGGTTCCTATATGCTTATGTAAATTACTTGTAGACCGAATGTATATTCTACGACCTTTTCCGTCACATGCGTGGTCACAAGTCACAACGTCATGTGTGGTTTAAAAAAAAAGTGTGATCGGTTCATCAAAGC
This sequence comes from Eremobia ochroleuca, assembly GCA_949629135.1. Taxonomy (NCBI): domain Eukaryota; kingdom Metazoa; phylum Arthropoda; class Insecta; order Lepidoptera; family Noctuidae; genus Eremobia; species Eremobia ochroleuca. The sequence goes on from OX451387.1 coordinate 12,611,349, forward strand.
CACGGCAGATAAAGTGAAGGCATTTGGGACCATAGGTGTAGTGTAGTGTGAGGGCAAGATTCTCAAACCGCACGTTGACTTTGCTAAAGTAAGCGTCGCATACGAATGTGAACCTTATTCGTATAACATTAAATAAATGTTGATATTCGAATGAAACGCTTGCTCACATTTGCTTATACGAATATGAACATTATCTTCTTTAGAATAAGGTTCTTATTCGTATGGAAAGCGTACTTTACTAAATAAAGTCTATGTGTGATCTGTGAATATTGCCCTAAGGGCCATTTCCCACGACAAGATCCCGTATTTTGCAGATACGGTTGGCGAGTGGCGACTCTGGCCGTCTGACGACGTGTCGTCGTCACCTATACGTGTATAGGTACATTAGGTATATACCTAATGTACCTATACGTGTCGTCAGACGGCAGGTACTTATGTGATGATGCGGTAGAATGTGTGAATGACAGTGCGAATTCAATGTTTGAGTAGGGGCCCCTACACGTAGGTAGGTACTACATGTACATAATACAAGGTGGCGCAAAAGTCATCACCAGTGTAGGTAGATTGACCATTTCAATCTACCTCATTACGGTCATTGATCCGAAACTTATATATTAATATGGAATTGGTTGATTATAAAAAAAAAACCGGAATTTATGTAGGAATTGTATTAAAATGAGCAATATTATATTCTTCATAATTTTTTTAACGTCACTCAGTCACGATTTGACACAACCCAACGACCAATCAGAACAAAGGATCGTGGGTGGTGCACTAACCGGTTAACAAAACAATACGTACCCCGCCGACGCCATGCCAGGTCAAAAAGAAATAAGTTGAAAATAGAAAATATAGAGAAACTCATAGCTATTTTTTTTTAATTGTAAAGATCAAGATTACCAGGATGCTAAGATTGTAATCGATAAGACTAAAAATATGTTTTTTTTTTTATGTTATATGTACAGACGCCAGCACATCAAGATACCTGAAGCTGTCAGATTTTCCCAATCAACTTTGAACCTTATGCTTTAGCACTAAAGTTGAAAATCTATTAAAGAAATCTGACAGATTGTAGTAGCTTGATGTGCTGGCGTCTGTACATATTTAACAATAAACAATGTTGATTTTTTTATCCTTATTGTTATTTGTTCTACCCTTAATGTCAATGACCATGAAAACGAAAATGTCAATGACTATGAAAATATTGAAATTTAGTGCAACAATTTATAAAAAGTTGTGGCCATAATTAACAGTTAGTGCAAATGGCAATTTGACATTTGTGAAGTAAATCAATACAAAATACACCTCAACAAGACATGAATTGCTATACTCAAGAACGCGGAATAATTGTTTCGGGTCACCTAAAATATCTTGTTTTGGCGATTTGCACTGGCCGGCAAGATCGCCTGATTTAAACGTGCCACACTTCTTTTTGTGGGATTTGTTGAAGTAACAAGTCTATGGCAACTGAAAATAGCAAACAGACTCTTGATGCCCTCAAAGGGAATATTCTTCAAGAATGAGAGGACCTATCGCCCGAAGCTCTGGCAAGAGTGATGCAAAATGCCATAAATTGGGCCCGAATAGTCATCAATTTGATACTTAGTACAACCCATACATGCATAATACACATAATTATAATAATTTTAAATACAATGACAAGACAGTAAATACAAACGCAATACCTAAATAGGAATTTATTTTAGAATTTTAATACAGAATAAACTACTACCTACACAATAAATGGTGTATAGAATAATGTACCTCACATTCAAGCCCTGTTGACATTTTCACATGTTTTTTGAGAAAAGATTGGGAAACCGGCCAAGTGCAAGTTGGACTCGCATACTAAGGGTTCCGACCACCATACAATATTATTTTTTTAATAAGTTTCTTGTATGGGGGACTCCTAAAAATTACTTTATTTTATTTTTATTATTTGTTGCTATAGCGGCAATAGAAATACACACACTCTGTGAACTTTTCAGCTGTCTACCTATTATGGTTCATGAGATACAGGCTATAGACTATGCCAGGCTGCATGGCAATACCCTATCTTCCACCTTTCGCATCCAGTCTGTCCAAGCCACCTATTTAAGATTATGGGGTAATTTCAGTAGTACTGAACGGACCTCCCCTCCCCCCCTTTGTTGCTTGTCAAATACTATTTAAATGTTTATTTACCTCAAGTACTGCAGCATTTTGAAATATAACCACAGTTGTTTTAATTAATGGCCAGAAGGTGTCCAAACTTCCACGATTAAGGAAATGTGAAAGTGATTGCCATAGCATGTATGACCATCTGAAACAAACATTGGTTAAGTTAGCAATATTTTTCTAGGTACATACTTGTTCTCCTCTGAAACAGAACAGAGAGTGACAAGGAGGAGCGGTGTTAAATATTGCTATTATGTTATTAATATTTATGTAAATACCAAAACTCTCTAAATTTCACCTACCATAATAAGATAATTAAATTATCACAACAAAAATACAAAATGTGCCATTTGATTCAAGCAGTCTAGAACTTACAACGTTACTATTATAACTAATTCTTTCAAAGGAAATTCTTTTAATTCACAAACCTTAATAGAAAACCATCAATTAATAATTTGATATACATAACAGCTCTATATAACAGATTTTGTTTCTCTTGCACTTTGGGGAATTAGAGTAGCTTACAATAACTTTTGGGTAATAGGTAGGTAGGTAGGTAATAATTGGTAATAATACATTATTCCAATACATGCTATTTTGTTTGCCAGTATAAATTATTTAAACTTTGAACTTACCCCAAAGTTTGGATCCCATTATATGCTAAAAGATAGAATTTTCCTATAGTAGAGGGTCCTGAACTTTTAACTTTTTTTGCACTTTTTGCGGACATGTTATCAAAAAGTAACTTATCTTTCAAGCAAGAGCTCCTATTTGCACAACTTTCCCCCAGATTCATCAATGCCGACTTGCCTTGCCAGTGCCGAATGACGTGAGTTTGACTGACCAGTGTTGCCAACAGTTGTAGAAGCTTACCACCAGAGTCAACTTTTAAAACCACCAGAAAACCACTAACAAAAATTTATCCCACACTTAAAATCGCCAAATTTACCACTAAAAAAATATTGTTTTACGAAATAAAATAAGTAAGTGTCATTAGTTTCCTTTGATAGCACGTTATAAAAATTAACAATCCACTTATTATTACCATTCGTAAGTAAATTAACATTTGTAGGTGAATCAACATATAAATTATTAAATGATAACAGCTATGTACCTATTTTAAATTAATTCGTCTTCAGAAGAATCATTCTTGTCTGCACCATCATCGTCGAGATCTGATTGATATGATTCTTTAGTGCCGATTTGTTTTACAACGCTCTCTGGTATTTCATAATTATTACAGCATTTTCCTTCCAACCTCAAACCACAACGTATTCTTAATATAGCAGTTAAGATTTTTATATTCATTCGATTTCGCTGTTTGTTTTTTATTATATTCATACTACTAAATAGTCTCTCAACATCGGCATTGGAATGAGGCAGTATTAGAAGAGTAATAGCAAAAGTCGCTAATTCCTCAAACCTCGATTCTCCTTGAGCATCTTTGAAATGCAACACTTCATTCCAAAATTTTTTTGTGTTTTTGGTTTCATTCCATTTCAATAAATGAATTTGATGCCACTGATCATCGACTCTCGCTATATATTCTGCGCTTTTATTAAACTGAGCCATTATTTCAACTAATGATTCTTTATTGTGATTAAGTGCTTGTTCTACACTTATTCGGGAAATTTTTTTCATCATTATCAAGTTTTCTGGCAATCTATTTTTTATTTCTTCGACCAGACTTACTATAAATGTTATGCACCGATGCCGCATAATTTCTTCATCTTCCCTTGGTAATCCCTTTTCTCTCATTTCAAGTATTTGTTTTTCAAATCGGAAACCGAGATAACATTTTTGATCCAAGAAATCACGAATATTTTGAGAAAATATATCAACTTTATTCGTAGGTGACGTAACCTTGCTGACAAGCATATCTATAAGATGGGTCAACTCTTCACACAACTTAGTGTGGTCTGTGTCTTTTGACTCGAACATTTTATTTACTCTATTTATTTCAATTAATATTGGATATAGAAATGAAATATAAGCGTAATTCATGTCATTCGCATACATAGAGTGCAATAATTCAGCTGTGTGACACCTTTCGTGTACCTTAGCTACGGAAAAATGTGTTTTTAACTCCAGCCACTGCGTGTATATTCTCGATACAGCGGACTCTATTGACAACCACCTGGTCTGGCATACTTGAACAATTTTTAGAGGTTTCTGTCCATCGTTGATGGTTTTGTATAATTCTTTATAAAGAGACTGTCTGGTAGACGAGCGACTAAACCAGTCGTATGTCTCCCTAATTAAAAACTCCAAATTTTTTGGTAAAAATTCTTTTGCGGCAGCTGAAACAGCCAGTTGTAAGGAATGACACAAGCAACGCACCAAAATCAGATGTGGTAACTCTTCTTTCAATTTGACATAGACTCCGTTATTCACTCCAACCATTACAGAAGCGTTATCCGTACCAATCCCCATTAAATTTTCAAGTCTTAGATTGAATCGTTTGAGCGTCTTCTTTATGGCAGAAACTATACCTTCAGCATTACACTCATCCAGTTCAGCAAGGTCTAGATATGTGGATACTGTTGTTTGGTGTAATTTACTATAATAAATTATTATTAAACCTAAGTATTTATGTACAGAAATATCCGTCGATTCATCAATTAGTAGGCTAAATGGTTGACCTTTGAAATCTTGTTTTAGAATCTCAGTGAAATGCAATGCTAACACATTTTTTATAACTGATGTGCATTTAGTTCGGTGCAGTTGAACTTTTTCAATACTTTTTTCATGACTGTGATTAATTACCTCTCCTAAATTATCAACTACACGTATGCTAGTGTGCATGGCTGTGAATAGAGCAAGCCTAGCTTCTTCTTTTTGTTTGCTTCCAATGGGCTCTGGCTTAAACGGAATCTTAGGCTGCGTAATTATAACCTGAAACAATTTAATTATCCAAAGATGTAACTCGGCAACGATAGAAAATTAAAACAGACAAAGCATTACATCTGTTTAGCAATTCATCCGATCCGATCCGAATCGTTCACAAATTATAGTCGGCGTAGTCGTTTCACAATTTGTTTAGTTACGCATTTGACCAATGAATGAGTACTTAATAATAATTATATAGTAGTCGTTTACCTTTTTGTTTTGTAGATGCTTTTTTGACATTCCGTGAGACTTCAAATCTCCATAGTGACTCCTTAAAGTTGTACCACAAAACTTACATTTCGCTACTTGACCCGCAGTACTTTCAATAACTTGTAGCCAATCTTTGAAATGCGGGTCTTGAAGCCAAGAATCCCGAAATTTTTGCGTATATTGTGGTTTCGGCATAATTACGAACGAATAAAATGCGATGCGATAGCACAGAACACTTTGAGCAGATTGAACTGCACTTCGTAGTTTTAAGAACGAGTTGACTGAAAAATATTGTACGGGGAATCCCTGCGTATAAATAAACAGCATCGTTCTAGTGGATCAGTATTGCCTACACAATAAAAGCAAATATCCTTGACAAAAAGCACGAAGAACAAAGAATTAAAGAAAATATATGGAAACGTTTAAGTGGCTGACTGGTCTCATTTTTTGTAATTAAAATTGAATTTTACTAAACCACTAGGAAAATCCACTAGCCACTAAAACTAACATTTCGCCACTAAATAGGGGACTTAAACCACCAGTTTTAGTGGAAAATCCACTAAGTTGGCAACACTGTGACTGACACTTCTGACAAACGTTACGTTTGATGCGGTGACATTCATTGAGTGACGTTTTTCTCTTCACGTAACCCAAACCTTTTATTGGATTATTTTTCAATGGAAACCGTGTGGTTATTTGCTTACAAGCTTCGATATAAAAATCTAGGCATCTGCATTTAACAAATTTACTTGATCTGAGTTTAGATTGTCTGAACTACTTAGTAGTGTATTAGACGCAGCAGCACCATAGTAAAAAGTAAGTAAGTAAGTAAAAAACAGACTATAGGTCCATCCAAACTTACTATTGAGGGGTTCCCCGTAACATTAAACATAGGTACAGACGCCAGCACATCAAGCTACTACAATCTGTCAAATTTCTTTAATAGATTTTCAACTTTATCGTCAAATCATAACGTTCACAGTTGATTGGGAAAATTTGACAGTTTCGGATAGCTTGATGTGCTGGCGTCTGTACATGAAAAAGGCTGTCAACTAAAAAGTGTAAAATCGGTAGAAAAATCGGGAGAATTTCCATGTATACTCTGAAATCGTAGAAAAATCGTTTTATTTCGGTATTTCGGTAGAACAGAGCCCATATCGGTAGAAATACCGTAAAATCGGTAGGTTCGAGACCACTGAGCGTGTAACATTTTTCGTAGGTACATACTTTGACGTCACGGCCGTAATTTAGTGATGGGATCGCAAGCCGCGCGAAATCGATCGCTGGCGGCGCGGCGTCGCGCGCGCCCGTCGTCAGTTTAGCTTCTAGTATTTAACTCATCGAATGCCGTAATTAGAGACACAATAGAAAGACAATTGCTTATGTCGAACTGTGTAACTTAAGACATTCAAAAGGTTAAAGAGGGAGGCCGCGCGGCTTTTTGTAGGAAACCATTTTTTTTCCTTATTTTTAATATAAGGATCTTTCGCAAACCTGAAAAAAGTGCATTTAAGAAGTAACCATTAGCTGTTCGTTTATAATATTTGCATTTCACTACCTACATTACGTAGTTACGTTTTAATTTAAAAATATAATTATCATTTCCTCTGTTTTCAAAATCGATTATAACTGAGTACGAAATCGGCATCGAAAATTGCAGTGTACAACACTAATGACTACTTTTGACCTTGAATGGTTAGATCGCTTATGTTTACATTGCTGGTTTTCAACGCACGACAAGTCTGGCGCGTTAAATTAAAGCCGCAATGAAAAAATATTTGGATACCTACACTACTGTTTGGATGAAAATAACAAAATAAATTGTTTTATAAATAACAACAGATTATTTTAAGACAAATAGTACTTACGGATGATAAGAAATACCTCGATTACCAGCTCCAACTTCATGGGTAGAATTAGAACAATTAAGTATCGCACAACTAGGCATTTTGTTTTTATCACCTGACGTCACACGCGGAAAGCGGTCGGAGACAGACTGAAGTTCGCCGCGAGCAATGGTGTCGCACGGCACCATTTCTCCACGCGAGGTACCTACACTTATGCAATCTATTATAATCAGGGTCTGTCAACTTTGTTCTACGAACTGTATGTAGGTGGGCTTGAAAACAAGAAAAAGACAACGCCATGAGAGTAAAAGAGATGAATATAATAATGTTGCCACTAAAAATACAATTTCGTATTTTCCATAATGATGAGCTTATTATTTGATTTTTAAAATAAATTACCCTTGAAAAAACCGTTAGCTATTATTCTGATGTTACACAAATATATTTTATTGAGAAATATAACATATGTAATTGATTAAGACATAATAAAAAAATGATATGGAGGGTAATGTGTGGCAACACTAACGTCCGCACGTCATATTGACGTCACAAGAAAAATGTCTGCCACCGCTTGCGCACTATTTTATCTTTTACTTATTTATTTGTAATAAATAAACTAGTTCCATTTAATTCTACAAACATTGATAGCGTTGAGTCGAGCTTGCTCCTGCGTTCCTGTGTTTTGGTGAAATTAAGTGCGTATTTGTGAGATATAGACTCGGTGTTGAGACAGTGACTCTTGTTTGATTTTGTGTTTAATTTCGTGATGAGTTCGTAGTTCATGTAAAATCAGTCATAATATAATAATTAATCTGTTATGTAAATTATAATCACATGCTAAATAAAAAAGTCAAGTACTAATCTTTGTTTTACTAGACTGCTCTGTATATATAAATTTTAGCATTTTATGTACAAGTACAGTGTGTTTCTCGATAGTGATTGTTGATGTCAATTATTGCTGAGCAAAAATTGGCCATCTTGTAGGAAACTGTCGAGAAACGCGCTGTACTTGTGCATAAAATGCAATACAAAGTATCTATAAAATGCACTGTAGTTCAAAATTCCCGCCCTAGCTTCTACTCCTTAGTTTTCGTGGGCGGAATATAGATGGCGCCAGTCGGTAAGGAAAAATTTCCTCCTAAAATTTGTACGGAGCAGTTATTCTTCCCTCTTAGGGTATATATGTTCTGTGATTATAATCTATATCTGTGCCCTAACCGGTTCCGCACTCGCACTATACAGTGCGATTTACGAAAAAAAGTTTCGCAGACGCGGTGCCAGAAGCATGTGACGGAAGCATAAATCTATATTTATTAATCTATACATACACCGTGTAATTGACAGGTTGGCAAAAACGAAAAGTATGAATTCAGACTGGTATTGTTAACATTTTGATAGTGAAATATTTTCCCGGAAATGATAGGTGAACGTTTTTCAATTTTCAATTTTATTTCGGCTACGCAATGTATAACGAACATTGCGATACGCGCGCGACCCTATATTGCGCGCGTATTGCAATGTCCGCGCGTTGTTCATTCATACTAATAGGTACTTCGGGACGTTTGGAATAAATACATAATACAATACACACACAAACACACCTATCAAAAAATTTAAACACAAATTCAATACCTATCAAAAATTAAAATATTAGTCACTTACCTAAATTAAAGTCTCTCGGGTCGTATAAGGCATGGCTCGAAGTGGTTGCCTCCGAGCTGCACGCACAGTTGTGCTCGACGCAGGGTTTCGGCATGGAGACGAGGCATCATTGTCACATCCTCATTGATTTTTTGGTTTAACGATGCGAAAGCGTCTCTTATGCGCTGCTCCATTTCGGCCGCGGTATCACACTCCGTCACATACACCCGTTCTTTGATATAACCCCACAGGAAAAAGTCCAATGGGGTTAGGTCAGGCGAGCGAGGTGGCCATGCATGTGGCCCGAATCTCCCAATCCATCGGTTTGGAAAAGTACGGTCCAGGTGCTGTCGGACTGGGAGTACCACATGCAGCGGGGCGCCGTCGTGCTGAAACCAGATGGTAGGTAGTTGAGCTAAGGGTTCGTTCTCCATACGATCCCGCTCTTGATCTATCTCAGCCCGCAGAGTGTCCATCATGGCTTCAAAATCCTGCTGTAGAAATTCGCAATAACGCCGGCCGTCCATTCTAGTTGGCAAAAACATGGGACCCAAAATACGGTTATGATACACGCCAGCCCACACATTCAGTGACCACCGCGTCTGATGACCCGTCTGCTGCATTGCGTACGGGTTGTGGCGTGCCCAAATGTGAGCATTCCGCCGGTTCCACATACCGTTTCGTGTAAACGTCGATTCATCGATCCAAATCACCCGTGAAACGAATTGGCGATTTAGCTGCTGCCGACGTATCAGCCATCTGCAGTACGCTAGTCTGCGGGTTGAGTCGCCAGGTACCAGAGCCTGCACTTTATGGATCCGATATGGACGTTGCTTGTCCTTTCGAAGGACTTTGTGCACAGCCCAATGTGAAACCCGGGGTCCGTTATTACGCCTTACAAGTTTTGCAGCAGTACGGGTTCCCAAACGCGGATTTCGACGGACAACATCTAAAATCGCCTGCTCAGAACGAGCACTGATTGTCCTTCCAGCACCTTCCTGCCGCGGCACAATAGGTAAATTTTCTAAAACACGTTGATATGCCCGTGTGATAGTACGACTATTAGCTGGATGTCGTTCATTTGGGTGACTTTGAACATAGAGCCTTAATGCCAACGACGCGTTTCCTCTAGCTTCACCCAAGCACATTAACATCTGGCCATATTCGCGAGCACTAAACGTTTCATTACGCCGATTCATGATGATACCACACAACACAAAAACACAAAAACACACAACTCAACTCAACGCACAACACAGTCCCGAACTCCCGACAGTTGAAAGAAAACGAAATAGACGTCCAGAACGCACCAGCAATCGCGGCAAACTGAACTAACGGCTGAGTGATAGCGATGGGCGTTGAATCAACGAACTAGTTGAATCAACGTTGATGTCTCTTCAACGGGATTAACGTTGACCGTGTACAAATCAACTAGTTGAATTCGTCAACGAGTTACGAGACAACGACGTTTATGAATTCAACTCGTTTGACGAAACGAGAAACTGAACCCAACGTTTTGTTATTTTCAACGTACGTAAATTATATTTCTTTAACAATAAAACTCCCGCTACGACGCGATAATAATGAGAATAATTTGAACTCTAAATAACGAATACAAGATTTGATATTTATTTAGTAATTTGATCAATGTCATTATTTTTTTAAAAAAAGTAAAGGATGACATTATTAATTCTTAAAATTATCATATTCGTGCGCGGAATGAAACGTTTCCGCGCCGGCGGGCCTGTGACTGTAGGTAGTAGGTAAAGTCATCATAAAATGTTATCCAATTTCATTAGGTAAACTGCATCAAATTGTTCGTAAATTAACATTACAATTATTGCATACGTTAGTAAAAGCGTTTAGGCGTTTATCGTTCATGCAAGTTGACGTTCGTAACACGTTAACTCGTTGACGAAATTAACTAGTTGATCAACTAGTTGACAAACGCAATTCAACGTTAACGTTTCGTTGACGGAAAAACCTTCAACGACCCATTACTACTGAGTGAGTGCTGACGGTTTCGTTTGTCGGCAAACCTTTGAGAGTGTTTGTGACACGTGTAGCATAGGGCTGCCCACATGATATGAAATGAAACATTTTATTTCGGTAATATTACTAGATACGTTAGTCGAGGAGCCCATGGCACTCGACACCATCGAGGCGGTTCGGCCGGTGCTCGAGCGCTGGCTCGGGAGGAGGCACGGCTCCCTGTCGTTTCGTGCGACGCAGGTGCTCTCGGGGCATGGTTGCTTCGGGAAGTACCTGTGTCGCATAAACAGGGAGCCGGACGCCCGGTGTCACCACTGCGTCGACTGCCGGGAGGACACGGCGCGGCACACGCTGGCTGAGTGTGCCGCTTGGGAGGAGCCGCGCCGTGCCCTCATCTCAGGAGTAGGCAGTGACCTATCGCTGCCGGCCGTGGTCGAGTCTATGGTCGGCAGCGAGGAGTCCTGGGACGCGGTGGTTTCCTTCTGCGAAACAGTCGTCTCGCAGAAGGAGGCTGCGGAAAGGGAGAGGGAGATCTCATCCCCTCACCCCGCCCGCAGCAGGCGCACCGGGCGTAGGCGGAGGGCGGACAACGCCCTCTTCCAGCCCCCATAAATGGGTCCAGGGGCGACGGACTTGGGGACGTCCGTCGCCCCCCACACATCAGGACCCGAGGCGGCGGCGCGTAGTGTTCCACGCGCGCCCCTCTTAGACGTCGCGGGGGGAGTTTAACACCTCACTCCCCCCCCTGACACGAGGAGAGGCCCGCAGGAGCGGGCCAGCACCAGCCGGGGGTTGCGGAAGTATCGTTCGTTCCCGCGACCCCCGGCGTAGGTGAGAGAGGGAACACCGGGGTGGTTTTTAGTCAGTAAGAGTCTGACAGACCCCGCCGCCCGCCCCAGGGCGGCGGACATCCATGAGGATTTTCCACCCCGAAACAAAAAAAAAAAAAAAAAAAAAAGGAGCCCATGGCACAGTAGTTACCGTGTTCGGCCTGCCATTGAGATAAAGATGTAGAACTACGTATTGAAAAAGAATCGTATCGTAATCGTATGATAAAGATTGTTATTAACCGCTATCTCTTGTTACTTCTACTCATGGTTCTGCTTCTAAGTTTAAACCTAGTACCTGTCAATCCCCAAGCGGCACGCGCGCGATTTTGCGCCATTTTCTAAACACTAAGCAAACGCCGGCATTCGCATAGATTATAAAATAAGCGTTTTTTTTTTATAGGGTCTTTGTTCAAGAACGTAAACAAGAAGTTTTTCTTATAAATAGTCTGTAAATAACGAAAATAAGCAAACCTTTTTGAACGCCAGCTTTCGCTCCGGGATTGACAGGGTAAGGAATGTGAATCTGGCAATATTGACGCGATGTTTTTATGTTTTATGTCCCACTTATCTAAACCAATTTACATTACTGTAATGCAACGCGTGTGTACAGTTCGGGTGGCTTCGTAATTGATACTGTAGATCAAACTGTTAAGCACCGCGAGGACGCCGGCGTCCTCACACCTGTTGTCTTTCTATTGTGTCTCTTATTACGATACTCGAAAGGTTAACGATTTAAAATAAAGTTTTCGGAATTAAGAAAGAATAAATAAGTAATCATACTCCTGAGTATTTAATTATTAATAAAGCATTTTACATAAATAAAAATAAAATGACAAGTATTAAATTCCATACGTGGTACAACCCTAGCAGTGTCGGCGCGTAAGCAAAGGCGCCGGCGCACAGCACACAAAGGGAGCGAGCGAGCGAGCGGTATGCTTTCTCTGTCTGTCGTAGGTACTGTCGGAGGCCAGTAAACTTTTAGAGCTAACAGCTGATTCCGCGCGGTATGTATGAATTTTCTTTTTAAATCATTATTATTTACATTGCCGAGTTTAAGTTTTTTTGCTTTTTTTCACTAAAATTATGTTTTTAGGGCTGGATTTTGTTGTAACAAATAAATAGAACACAAATCTAGTTGAAAAACGGTCGGAAAATTCGACAATTTTCCTGAAGAAAATTCCAACGTTTTTCAGTCATAAATCATGGTCTGAAGCTACTGTTTCAGTTTTTGCCAACCTGTCAATTACACCGTGTATATTACAGGCACTGGATGATAAAATGTACATACAAACTAAACATTAAAATTTAAGGTAGTAGTTTTGATTCCGGTAGTACGTTCCCGTGGGATATTTTCCAAAGATAGATAAAGACAAACACATTTATTCGTCGGATATGGTAGTCTACAAAGTTGGTTGGTATATAAGGATAAGTTCATGACACATCCCATGACCTTATCCTTATATACCAACCAACTTCATTATAGTTAAGTCTTTTTCTTTGTCTTTTTCTTTGACCAAGCTGCGGGCGAAAGCGCGTAGATAATAACATTAACAGTAGTGTACTTAGCTACAGTACAAGGGGCTTGTGGCTAAGTAATAACAGCCACATGGGTCGATCGATAAGGTTAAGCTGCGCTTGCCACGGTTGGTCCGTGGATGGGTGATCTTCACATACCAAGACCCCTCCCCGTGGCTCGAAAAGCACGTTAAGCTGTTGGTTGGCTGTCATTCGTGGATCTTTGACAATCGTTACGGGTCGTCACTAGCCCAAAAGTATGAAAACCAGTCCTACCAAAGGGTATCGTATTACCCATTAACTGAGTTGTGGAGATCAGATAGGCAGTCGCTCCATGTAAAATACTGGTATTTAGCTGCATCCGGTTAGACTGGAAGCCGACCCCAATATAGTTGGGACAAGGCGAGACAGGTGATGATGACTTAGCTACAGTAACAGTATGCTAGGTTTTGCATCCTGATTACTTTTAATTCTAAGGTACCTCAATTCTAAACGTTTTTTACATGTCGATAAAGTAAATCCTATTACTGTACGGGGTGTATGGATAGTTAGTCAAAAGAAAACCAAATCTACCTGGGTCGAGCTCATTTCGCCTCCTCTTCCATTCAAAATTTAGTCAAAGTAACTTGAGTGATATAGAACATGAGAATAAGAATTAAAAACGTCAATTTGACTAGTATTATATCGAGATAAATTAGTTTTATAAAGTTACAGTTTAATTTTATTTCCTACTAGCGACCCGCCCCGGCTTCGCACGGGTGCAATGCTGATCACTATCACTACATAGTATAAAACAAAGTCGCTTCCCGCTGTCTGTCTGTCTCTATGTATGCTTAGAACTTTAAAACAGATTTTGATGCGATTTTTTTTTAATAGATAGTGATTCAAGAGGAAGGTTTATATGCATATAATACATGCATAATATATTAGAGAAACACTGATAATTTTAGAGCCATTATTTCTCTTAAAAAGTATAGAATAAAATATGGTTATTGTGGGTTATCCCTAAGAGATAGACATATGCCATCGCGGACTTTTTTATAGACCTTTTTAAGGTGTACAATACTGTAGTACATTATTTTAATCTATCTCGTAGGGTTAAGCCAGCGTTTGCAATGTAAGCGCAAAAAATGTGTTTATTTACGACATCACATTAGAAACCTCTAAAATGTACAGTGTTTCTCTACTATATTATGCATGTATTATACACATAAACCTTCCTCTTGAATTACTCTATCTATTAAAAAAAACCGCATCAAAATCCGTTGCGTAGTTTTAAAGATCTAAGCATACATAGGGACAGACAGCGGGAAGCGACTTTGTTTTATACTATGTAGTGATAGTGAAGCTCGTGAACCCAGAAACTAAATTCTACCAAGGTGGTCCATAAGATGAATTTGCAACAGGCCTTGCGCTGGCTTAACCCATGGTCGGTGATATGCAATGAAGGTACTGCCGATCGGTATCGAACCAAACTATATCGTACATACTAATGCCAAGGTATCGACTAATGTTATTGTAAAGAGCTTCGCCCGGTCAATAGTTCTCAAAATAATTCGTTGATAGACTAAGTTCATAGATAATATCTTTATTCTTAACTTCATTCATTCTTTGTACTTTATTTCATTCATTTCATACTCATTTAACTCATTCGTTCTTTTCTTTGCGACGCGTTTTTACGAGAGGTGCGTTACAATTTATTCTCTTGGAAATAATATAAAATATTCATTGGAATCATTTAAAGTGTTAACGTTTTCAAAGAAAACTTATTTCTCCTTTTCTATTTCAGTAATTCGTAGTTACAACAGCAAACACAATGGTTGCGGCCAAGAAACAGGTTAGTGTTCTACACGTGTTTGAGTTATAGTTGGACTTGAACGGGGTTATTTCTTAACTTTATAATTGAATAATCCTATATAAATTGAAAGTCCAAGATCAATTGATACAAGATAGGCTTGCTTATTTCATAATTTGTAAGGTTGAGAACGTATCAAACATGTTTTATGCATTTTACTACAGATAACCTTGTAGTAGAGAATATTGAAATCGCACAATATAAATTGTACTTACTTCATAAGGCTAGCCAGCCGTTCCAGCCGCCATGATTTCTTATGAATGCAAATAAACGAGATATTCATAGATAATATCTAGCATCGAAAACATAAATGAGGCGGCGTCAGTAACTGACATGTCCAAGTCCTTCAATGGTTTCTCTTATTTTTTTTTTTAGAAAAAGACCATCGAGTCTATCAACTCCCGCTTGGCCCTTGTTATGAAATCTGGCAAGTACTGTCTTGGCTACAAGCAGACATTGAAGACTCTCCGCCAGGGCAAAGCTAAGCTGGTCATCATCGCTAAGAATGCTCCTCCTCTAAGGTGAGACTACTGAGAAGTAGAGTTTCCCAATATCGTGTCTGTCAAAGGGAAGCATATGGAGTCTTTGGACTAAGAAGTATGGATTCCCTCATAGTGTTTCATGAAACAGTCATCTTAAGTTATGAAACTCGATTACCTTGACTTTGGGCGCTTGTATGCCACAATCATAGACACAATAAAATTCCAACTGTCTTGTATAAATCTTAGAACAGGTTAATAATGTGTTGCTATTTAAATTGAAACACATAATGCAAATAAAACCGTGACTGTTTCTGATCCACATGGGAAACCTATGGAGTAGTCGAAACTCATTTGCTGAACTTTGACGGGTGAGCAAGTTAATTGTTTATTATAAAACTGTGTTTATGCATTTAAAACTTACAGGTTTATTACTGATGCCAGCACATCAAGCTCCTACAATCTATCAAATTTATTTAATAAATTGTCAACTTTATCGCTAAAGCATAAGGTTCATTGTTGATTGGGAAAATTTGAGAGTTTTGTGTAGCTTGATGTGCTGGCATCTACAAAGTGTAACGTTAAGTGCGCAAAACCTGAAAGTAGTTTGATCAGAATAACGAGCAGAATTAATTGAACCACTTTTTAATAATGTCACATTTTTCAAAAAATCTTCATTAATAGGTCAAGCAACCCAATGTCAGCGCGGCGCAGCGGCCCTGTGACGACTCCTCCCTCGATAAAGCGTCGCCGCAGACGCAAGAAACGATCAGAATGGCCAGTAAAACTAAAACAGCACATAAAACCTTTACAATTTTTTTAATGACTTATTTTCTCACTGAAATAGGTCAATTGAATTAAAAATCAGTTGGGGTGTCTGAGGTTTTGCGCATTTAACGTTACATGTTGTATACATACTTTCTATGAATGATCTATTAAATAGTAAAGGTATGTATTGTGGGTATTTCATGTTGTGACAATGTTATACTTTTGTTATAGGAAATCAGAAATTGAGTATTACGCACTCCTGGCCAAGACTGGCGTCCACCACTACAGTGGAAACAACATTGAGTTGGGCACAGCATGCGGAAAGTACTACAGGGTGTGCACACTCGCCATCACCGATCCTGGTGATTCTGACATCATCACCACACTGCCTGAGTCGCAGGTGTAGATGTATCTTTAATATAATTTAAGCAATCATTTTGGTGTTTTCTTTACCCATTCATGACTGTTAAGGTCTCTTACTTCGATGATAGGCACTATTAATAACCACAGACAGACTAACAATTTTAAATATAATTAACAAGTTAAAAAAATACATGGTGAAATTGAAAACATGCGACAAATCGAAATGAGAGATTGTACTCATCATTGTGAA
The DNA here is from genome assembly GCA_949629135.1 of Eremobia ochroleuca. Taxonomy (NCBI): domain Eukaryota; kingdom Metazoa; phylum Arthropoda; class Insecta; order Lepidoptera; family Noctuidae; genus Eremobia; species Eremobia ochroleuca. Next base: position 12,628,145 of record OX451387.1, read on the forward strand.
CAACTTTTACTGTGAGATAAAACCTAAAATCGCGAAAACGAAAAAAAAATCAGCTGTTCCCTACATTTATGTTCGCATAACTCGTCAAAATGTAGGGAACAGCTGATTTTTTTTTCGCAATTTCAGGTTTGGTCTCATGGTAAAAGTTGTTCGTAATGATGAGTACAATCTCCCATTTCGATTTGTTGCACGTTTTCAATTTCACACTGTATATTATGTTATTATAAATCCATTCACCATATCGTCGCTTAAGTTCTAACACCGCGGAAGTCAAAAATTGCAACTATTCACGAGAGCAAAAAAAACCATGCCCTATTATATATCGCGATATTAATATATAATTTTTTATGTGAAAATTTATAAAAATAGATCAATTTCAAGATTTCTGTTAAGGTTGTTGTAAAAAAATATTATTTGTATTATTTTTCTGACATGCGCGGTGTTACCACAGTGAAATAAAGGTTATGGGGAGACTTACGCTGAGTTATAAAGACACTGTAAATATTTATAAATCATTTATTTCAATTAAAATAACAGGTAGACTTATACCTCTTAAAAAATAAAAAAAAACATAATACATTTTCTTCTACAACTTTTTAACCACGCTTCTTAACTTTTCATTACAAATGATTAACAATTATTTTACTTTATTGCAGTTTGTTAACCTGGATAATTATTTGGTATAAAATATCTTACATCAAAATGGAATACTGACAAGTATTACTTAAACATATTAAGTATATCAAAACAACAAAAATCCAATATCAGTCATTTTATAAAATCTTAATGAAGTAAAGTACCTATCGTAAAAACTATGACAGTCAGGCGGAATAACTGACTTTAGTTCTTGCAGATGTTTCCATTTAGATTCATTTATTTTTTTATGATTATTAGAAAGCTTAGTCCTTAGGCCCGGTCTTGTCCTATTATTTTTGGTAAGTAAAATAACATTTTCATCCTACTTTATACAATAATATACACGATATTTAGACTTAATTTTACATAAAAATCAAAGATGAAGTTTGTATCTCTTAGATAAACACATGATAATATTAATATGAATTATATATAACCTTGATTTGTGATGTACTTCTTCAGAGCACAAGTCGCAACCTGTTACAGTACGAAAGTAAACTGACTTACGCGCTAAGCTGCAAGACAGCAAGACGATTCCCCCACCACGCAGATTCCGTAAAACGGGGTGAATCGGAACGAAACTTTAAAATGGATTTTAACGTTGATGTAAAAGTTTCGTTCCGATCACAGAACTATATACAATAGAACGCTAGTCTTCGTCCGTTCGTACGGGAACCGAGCGTGTAACATTTTTCGTAGGTACTTTGACTTCACGGCCGTAATTTAGTGATGGGATCGCAAGCCGCGCGAAATCGATCGCCGGCGGCGCGGCGTCGCGCGCGCCGGTTGTCAGTTTAGCTTCTAGTATTTAACTCATCGAATGCCGTAATTAGAAACACAATAGAAAGGCAATTGCTTATGTCGAACTGTGTAACTTAAGACATTCAAAAGGTTAAAGAGGGAGGCCGCGCAGCTGTTTGTAGGAAACCATTTTTGCAACCATTTTTTTCCTTATTTTTGATATCTTTCGGAAACCTGAAAAAAGAGCATTTAAGAAGTAACCATTAGCTGTTCGTTTATAATATTTGCATTTCACTACCTACATTACGTAGTTACGTTTTAATTTAAAAATATAATTATCATTTCCTCTGCTTTCAAAATCAATTATAACTGACAAGGAGACGGCAAGGGTGTGGGGTCCTCAAATCGAACGGAGGTTTCGCGTGTAGTTAGTACTCAGTGAGTGTATTCATATACTCAAACCATAGAGCGCACTACTTTGCCATTGCCGAGAAAAAAAATCCTAGTTTGAAAAAAAAAAAATATATATATAAATGTAATAACTCGTTATAAACCATTTTTTTTCACTTTTATACACTATTTAATCGCGAATTTAATAATTTATAATATTCAATAATGTATAAGAGTTCAAAAGAAATTGTTTATAACGAGTTATTAAATTTTAATAAAAAAAAAAAGATCTTTTTTTTCAAACTTTAGGATTTTTCTTCTCGGCAATGGCTAAGTAGTGCGCTCTATGGTTTGAGTATATGAATACACTCACTGAGTACTAACTACACGCGGAACCTCCGTTCGATTTGAGGACCCCACACCCTTGCCGTCTCCTTGTGAGTACGAAATCGGCATCGAAAATTGCAGTGTACAACACTAATGACTACTTTTGACCTTGAATGGTTAGATCGCTTATGTTTACATTGCTGGTTTTCAATGCACGACAAGTCTGGCGCGTTAAATTAAAGCCGCAATGAAAAAATATTTGGATACACTACTGTTTGGATGAAAATAACAAAATAAATTGTTTTATAAATAACAACAGATTATTTTAAGACAGATAGTACTTACGGATGATAAGAAATACCTCGATTACCAGCTCCAACTTCATGGGTGGAATTAGAACAATTAAGTATCGCACAACTAGCCATTTTGTTTTTATCACCTGACGTCACACGCGGAAAGCGGTCGGAGGCAGACTAAGTTCGCCGCGAGGAATGGTGTCGCACGGCACCATTTCTCCACGCGAGGTACCTACACTTATGCAATCTATTATAATCTATATCTGTGGTTCCGATTCACCCCTGCGTTCCTATTCACCCCGTTTTACTGTACGCTGTGTTTTTGTTTTCAAAATAAAACGCTCTCATTGGTTGAAATCCCTGATTCTGATTGGTCTAGAGATGCGTCTTTCGATCGTCTATCGAATGACATGCAAAAGTCAAATTGGCCTTTTTTGGACTTCCGCGGTGTGTTTAGAACTTATGCGACGATATGGATGTTACTTGCCTGTGGCCCATTGCAGGCAACAAAATTGAAGAATAATTAAGTCATTTATTCACCGAACAACAATGTTACGGATACATGGTTTCTGAAACATCACAAGATGTTTACAGGAACAATGTTGCGGAAACTGCCGTCCACATCATCAGTTGTTTACAATGTCGTCTGAGGGAGTAGTGTTGCAGTGCTGCGTACATTTATTTGCAGGCGATGTATAGTCGAAAGAAAAGAAAAATATGTTGCGGTTAGGAACTACCATTTGTTAAGAAGACGTTATAATTATGTGATTTACGCACATTTGACCGATCATTTAGAAATTGTCTGCGAATGTCTATATCAGATTTTAAATAGCTTGTGCAAACGGTTGGATCGTTTATAACCAAACTAGACACGAACTTTCGCAGTGCAGTTACCCCTCCTCAAACTAGTCTTGCCAATACTTAATGATACTTAGCTACCGGAGACTCATATCCTTCACTCTAGTTTCCAAGCAAATAATCCGTCGGATTATACCTATCAGAAGTTTGCAAAAAATAATAATATGTAGTGGAGAATTACGTCCAGGTAAGAAAAACTATAATTTATACATCAAAACCTTTTAATAATATATTGATGGACATGAGAATGGGCAAATATAACTACAACTTTGGGTACCTACTTACCTATCAAACTCATCACGGATAGTGTTGTACAGACGCCAGCACATCAAGCTACTACAATCTGTCATGTTTTTAAATAGATTTTCATCATTATCGCTAAAGCATAAAGTTCAAAGTTGATTGGGAAAATTTGACAGTTTCGGGTAGCTTGATGTGCTGGCGTCTGTACTTCGTAGCACGACCATGAACGCATTCATTATAACTAGATGGTAATAAAATCCTTTTAATTTGTGCTATTTTATACCACTAATTAGAAATTCTATACCTACACGTAGATATACGCTAAAAGTCCAGCTGGCATAGAAGTTGAGGAAACTGGAACATGCCTAAAAATTTGAACTCATTATGTACCTACTCCTGTTTGATCACCTAGTGGTAAATTGTCGCAAATTGCTAACAATTTATCAGGCAGAATTTTTTTTTCTTCTCTAAAAAAGCAAAAAAAACGGCCGTATATTTTGTGTCACTGACTGGCAGGGCCACCATCAGGGATTTTAATTTTGAAAACGCAAAAAATTAGTCGCTAATTAGTCGAAATTAGTCGCCAAATATCAGAATTAGTCGGTCACTGGTTCAAAAGATATAAGGGTTTATAGGTGGCCCTGCTGGAGAGACTCTCCCCAGCAGGGCCAAATTTATATCTCAAAAACTAGGGCACCTAGCGAAGATCTGTTTTCTCCCATATTTAGTCGCCAATTAGTCGGAATTAGTCACCAAATATCAGAATTAGTCGGTCACTGGTTCAAAAGATATAAGGGTTTATAGGTGGCCCTGCTGGAGAAAGTCTCCCCAGCAGGGCCACATTTATATCTCAAAAACTAGGACACCTAGCGAAGATCTGGTTTCTCCCATATTTAGTCGCCAATTAGTCGGAATCAGTCGCCAAGTTACAGATTTAGTCGGTGTGTAATTAAAAAGATATTAAAGAATTCAATTTCCCCATACAGTGGTACAAGCGAGTACAAAATACTTTATGTATTTTCTAGATAGTATCTATGACGTCTTATGGAGGAATGTTTGTTTCGAATTAAATAAATATAAACTTAGTCTATAATTTCAATCCACCATAGGAAAGCTGTATTCATTACTTATAAACAAATCTACAATAATGTACGATGTAATGTGTGTGTGTGTGTGTGTGTAATGGGTGTATGTGTATGTGTAATTATTTATCCAACACAATGTGCACTTACCACTTAGTCGCTGGCAGATAGATCGCTGCGCTCCGTTTCATTTACGGTATGTAAGAAAGAGATAGATGCGCGTGTGGCTTTACGAGCTGCACGTAAAGGGTCAGCGCAGACAGAGAGGAATAATCCCCGCACGGTCTCGGGTATTTTCTTTACGGATTGCGTATGTTCGAGCTTGCGCGCGACCTCGCGAGCCTGCGCGAGTAAACCGTTAAACAAACTGTATCTGTTCATAATATTGAATAAATAGGTATTTGTAACATTTTCTGAAAGTACAATAATTTTAAGGTAATAAATCATTTTATATTTCGACAACAGAAGTTTTATTATTCTAACCTAAATTAAGATAAAATAAAAACTCAACCCGTCCATACCCACAACACAATCACGTCAAAATACACACAAACACAACACACATCAAAAGAACTTTTTGAAAATTCATTTTTATATAATAAAACTTGATTACAATTGACAATACGTTTTCAACGTTTTAGTATTTTAAACATTTTACTAAAGGTACGATATTTTTTATTATTCTAACGTTAATTAGAGGTTAACATTGTAAACTGGTAAAACAGTTGCATGCGACTGTACATCTTGACACCAAATAGACCAAGAGCAAGGTTCAATGTTTTCAAAGAAGTTTAAGCCACTCTAAACTAGTAATTAAAAACATAAAAACATGAATTTAATTGAGAATTTATCTCTCTCGGACATTTCTAAAGACTTTAGACCGATAAAACTAAAAGTACTTATATTACATATATTAATAGAAATATTTTTTCTTGGTAATTTTTCGTGAACTCTTCGATCTAGCTCTTGGACTATACCTTACTAATTGAACTCATTATATCTCCTAAACTAAGACCCGACTAAATCTGTAACTTGGCGACTGATTCCGACTAATTGGCGACTAAATATGGGAGAAACCAGATCTTCGCTAGGTGTCCTAGTTTTTGGAGATATAAATGTCGCCCTGCTGGGGAGACTCTCCAGCAGGGCCACCTATAAACCCTTATATCTTTTGAACCAGTGACCGACTAATTCTGATATTTGGCGACTAATTCCGACTAATTGGCGACTAAATATGGGAGAAAACAGATCTTCGCTAGGTGCCCTAGTTTTTGAGATATAAATTTGGCCCTGCTGGAGAGTCTCTCCAGCAGGGCCACTTATAAACCCTTATATCTTTTGAACCAGTGACCGACTAATTCTGATATTTGGCGACTAATTTCGACTAATTTTTTGCGTTTTCAAAATTAAAATCCCTGATGGTGGCCCTGCCAGAGTCAGTGACACGTATATTTTTAATTTTTACATTTAAATCCATCTTGTGTCAAGTATAAAAATCACATATTATGTACTTACTTATAGGCAGATTATTTTATTTTTATTTTCTACAAATTTTCCAGTAATTATTGGGTTGGCACAAAAGTAGGTAACGAGACTACTAAACTGTTATCATCAAGATAATTTTTTTCGATAATATTCTAGAATGTTGTAGAACATTCTAGGTACTTGTGATGTGGGGTAAAGCCGCCCTCGCGATCGGTTTAGGGCCCTTACCCACGGCAAGCTCCCGTTTAGAGTGGTGTACGTGTTTAAATATACATATTCACACAAGCATCCTGTTTGTCGGATACTGAAAGCAGGATGCATGTCCTGCAAAAAACTGGATCTTGCCGTGGGAAAGGGCCCTAACGTTAGACGATAACTCTGGTGGCGGTATTTTTTGCAAATCAAAGAGATTCACCGCGAGAATTATTGTCAACGTTGAAGCGGCAACGCTTACGTTTGTCATTGCGCACCCTGAACGGGATTTTGTTATTTTTTTTTCCTTCTGTAATAATAAAATATATTCAATAAAAATGAACCCTCATTAACCTTTTCGACGCCCATCTATATAATACGCGATGTGTCCTCCAGCGCCACGCTACAAATGTATAACGTATCTATAGTAAAACGTAGGGATGGGATTAATGTCCTATCGACAAATAATATTATAAGTCGAAATTAATGTTTATTCACCAATTTACGAAGCTAAATAAAAACTGATACCGTATTTTCATATTTTGTTTTATTTCATTAAAAAAATCAATATGAAAACCTATATATATTTGCCATAATAAAAGAAAAGAATTGTAAATTTATTAGACGTGTGTTCTAGCAGGCACATCCCTATTTGTCTCCAAATGTAATCCTTCTACTTCATATCAAGTCGTTGGCGCTCGAGGCACGTCAAAATCCTTTCTGATATAAGGATGTCTAGATGTCGATGTCTATGGTATTTTTCTTTTTTCTATTCACTGTGGTCGAGTTACACGTGCATAACCTCAACCGATTCATGCATAATTTATTTCGTTTACTTACAACAAATAGAACCAAATACAATCAATAGAAGCTAGATACGTGGTTTTCTACGTGTTTTTTTTTTTTAATTAAAATGGAGGGTGACTGTTTTACGCAGATGTTACAGATCTTTATTTATTAATGGTAGGTAGAGATGTAAGTGCTGTATTATACCGTTTGTATTGAAACGTATAAAACGAAAAATACCGTATAATACGGTATTATACCATTTGCCACGGTATTTTATGTATAAATCGATTGTTTTTGTATTTTTTAAGTAAATTATCTGAGTAATAATTAAAATACTGAAAATACGGTGGAAATGCACAGATATAAAACATGAAATGGTATTTTGAAGTGAACACTTCTTTAGCATCGTTGTGATTTGAAAATCAATGAAACGAAAAAGCGACGGTAAAAAGAGAAACACACATCTATAGGATTTAACGTGCGAGAGAATGAGATAGAAGTAGTGATGAGCAAAATCCAAGACCAAGACCATGATCAAGACTCGAAGTATTTGAGCAAGACCAAGACTATCTATACACTAGGAAGACCAACACCAAGACCGAACAAGCAAGACCAAGACCAAGACTGAGTAAGCAACACGAAGACCAATACAAAGACTGTCCCAGTCTTGGTCTTGGTCTTGCTTTGCTCTTCACTAGATGACGATGACGATGACGATGACGATCACGATGACGATGACGATCACGATGACGATCACGATCACGATGACGATCACGATGACGATCACGCTCACGCTCACGATCACGATCACGATCACGATGACGATCACGATCACGATCACGATGACGATCACGATCACGATGACGATCACGCTCACGATCACGATGACGATCACGATGACGATGACGATCACGATCACGCTCACGATCACGATCACGATGACGATGACGATCACGATGACGATGACACTCACGATGACGATGACGATCACGATCACGATGACGATGACGATCACGATGACGATGACACTCACGATGACGATCACGATCACGATCACGATGACGATCACGATCACGATCACGATGACGATCACGATGACGATGACGATCACGATCACGATGACGATGATGATGACGATGACGATCACGATGACGATGACAATCACGATGACGATGACGATCACGATCACGATGACGATCACGCTCACGATCACGATGACGATGACGATCATGATGACGATGACAATCACGATGACGATCACGATCACGATGACGATCACGATCACGATGACGATGACGATCACGCTCACGATCACGATCACGCTCACGATCACGATCACGATCACGATGACGATGATGATGATGATGATGATGATGACGATGATGATGATAATGATGATCTTCGTAGATTGTCGGTACTGCTGTGCCTTCAAGCAGAAACCTAATACGCTGATCTGATAGTCGTGTACACGACTATTAGATTAGATTATTATATTAGAATTAGTCATTCTAAAATATAGAATACAATCGAAACTTCAAATATATTTTATTTATTAAACTACAACTCTTCGTAATAACGCAGGATCTTAAAAAGTTAATCAAAATATAAAATACATAAAATACCAATAATACCGTAAGTTATGGTAAAATACCTGTTTAATACCTAGGGTATTATACGGTATTTTTACAACCATAATGGTAGGTATAGGTGTCGCAAAATACTAGCAATGATTTTTCTTGTTTTTAGAAACTAATAGAAAACGGAAGTACATTCCTGAAACGGAAGTTGACGACTTAACGGAATGTCAAGACGACGAACTATTTCATTTATTATATCAAATTCTGATTCAGACTCCACACCTTGTAAAACTCGCAATAATTCGTCATATTCACCGTCACTCATTTTTCGTAAGAACATGTGCGCCAACGCAAGATGTAAACATTGCACTACACTAAAATACACTAAGTCACTATGACCTTGAAACCCGTCCGCTTATGACGTCACAGATTTACTTCTATACAAGTTCGTGGCGTTGTGGGCACGGAAAACTAGCCGCTTTGTAGGGATGGGTTTTTCAAACGGTGTTTCACTATCGACAATGATTAAAAAACCTATTTATTCTTGATTAACGTGAATAGAACGTAGTTTATAGTTTACAACATTTATAAAATATTATTTATTCACGTCATTTTCTTGCAATAATAGTATTTATGATCGTTTCGACGAGATGAAATATAGCGATGTCTTCATCGTGTCCCATCACTGGCTTACTTTATATCAAGTATTTGGCGTTGGGGGCACGAAAAAATTTTCTGGCGTTTTTGTTTCTATTTAATATAAAACAAACAAGAACTTATTATGTGTGAAAAAGTTAAAAATATGGCTTATAACAGGGCAATTTTCCATAAAACCAAAATAAAAGGTCTTGTAAAAGTCGTAAATTTATTTTATACTATTATTACTTCTAATCAAGTAGTGGCGCTGAGGGCACGAAAATCTCGAACTTGTATACAAGTGATTGGCGTTCAAAAGGTTAAATACAGTGCAGCAGCGTCATCTTGAAATTCAAGAGGAACATTAGCGCCAGTTGACGTGGACCCTTCAAGTGTGGCCACTCAATTTATCGCGTTAATTATCGGAATAATTACCGCGGATTTTATGGCGATAAAAAGGTTTACAAAACCGATGTGCACGAACTAAACGCCAATAGTCGCAATCTCAACAAGCAATGTCAAAATTGCAGGTATAGCCCTTAACAGCTTACAGCAATCATTAATAAGTCAGCCAATGGTGAAAGAGTAATTTCAACTTCAACCATTTGTTTCAGGTTGAAGCGGTCAATGAAGGAGACTGTTCATAATTGAAAGAAGTGGCAATGAATTTATAAATGAAATTAATAAAGGAGACTTTTTATAGCGTTTATTATTTCAAAATGAATACACTGTTGTATGTAACTCATCCCTGCCGTCTCTCTCCTGGAACTGCCAAACCTGTGAACAACAATGGTATATTAATGTCATATTAAACAATCATAGTAACTGATGCGCATCCAAGCTATACATTTTATTAAAGACTAGTTGCAGCCCGCGATTTCGACCGCGTAAAAGTTCGGCCCCCAACGCGTCGCGTCACATCGCATCGCTCGACCGTGGTACTACTTCGTTTTCGCTTTATTAGCGCTTCTATTCTTTTTTCCTTATGCTCGTTATGATTAAACCATTACTTAAACCATTCTTCAAAAATTGGGCTATCAACTGCAAAAATAATTTTTCCAATCCGACTTGTAGTTTCGAAGAATACGCCCCACATACAAACAAATTTTACCTCTTTATAATATTAGTATGGACAATAAATGAACGTGAGTGTCGAATCATGAAGTAAATTTTACGATTTTTTGTATTATTTTATTTTACTAACTTACGGATTTTCCGTGCCGGCCGCCTTAATCCACGACCTCATGCCGCACGCATCATTCATTCCAATTTATACTTGATTACATGTCATAGATTTTAATTGTAAGGATTTTACTATTTGGAATGAAAAGAAAGTGTAGTGTAAGTAAGTATCATTAGTATTATTTTGTATGTGCAATCACACCTTATTTAGGATTAGCGTGAGCAATATATGTATTTATTAGAATCATGTACGCTCAATCTATGTGAACACACAATACATCAAGACGTTATCCAGAGCGGATGTCTTTCATTTACCACACTTCATGGCGACCCTGCCATTCAAGGTCACATCGCGAGTGAAATTTGGACAATTAAAAAATATTGATTATAAATTCGAACAATATTACTAAATTAGTGGTTTAGTGTTGTAAATCATGTGTTAATCTAGTCAATGGTGCGACAACCGAGCAGGCCTACTACAGTGCACGACAAAATATCCTCATCACCCTGATCACAATCGTCCTACTAGCAGCGGCATGCTGTGCTATCTGTTATTATTACAAGATGCATGTCAAATGGATGAAGAGGCAGATGAACCGCAGGTCCTTACGTCGCAGGTAGACCTCAATGTATTTCAAGAAACACGCTCCCCATTCATTCCAATTTATACCTTACGAGTGCTTTGCCAAAAACTTTGTAGATATTTTTCCCTGCTCTTTTCATGTTAAAGATTGTAGATAACATTACGTCATCAAGTCTACGATATTTACGGGAAAAGTTTTTGCTATTTGTGGCTTTTCACAGACTCAGACTCAGTTAGTTGATTGGAAAAAATCTGTGAATGCAGTTAGCAAAACTATTCAAACAGTTAAGGACAGTCTCCTAAGCAAGTTTTCCTGTAGCTACAATGGCTAGTTACCTGCCCTTACTGTCCCTTTTCAAAAAAGCCACCTATATGACATTAGTAGATTTTGTTTTTAAATAAATAAATAACGTGCTGAATACATTTGTGACTTACCTGATTAGGAAGACTTCTCATCTTCTACAGTCTATCGACTGCAGCCTTTCAATATTAACATATCAGTTGATTAAGTGGGTTGATCAATTTCATCCCATTCCTGAAAAGTGAGTAAAAGGATTAAAATAAAATTAATAACTAGTGTAAACAAATAAAATTAATCTACATCATAACATAACTGTGGATCGAGTGTATATTTTTATAGAAATACTTTCATAGTTAAAAAAAAAATGTTAAGTATAACTTTTCCTGAAAGTATTTGTGTTTTGTTCTTAGTATGCATGCACACCATATGTTGCACACAAGAGAATTCTTCTATTATTATTTTCATTAATATGCAATGTGCAAGTTTTTGCAAATAATGGTATACATATTGCTTTTTCGAACAAAAACTAGCATGAGCGTGCGTGACTATCTCTGGGTGTCAACTTAGGAGTGTCAGCATAGTAATAATAGCCTAAAAACACAATTATTTTACTTTCCTTTTGTCTTTCTATAATCTAGTCATGAAATTAATATCTTCATTAATGATAACCTTTACTTTTGAGTGAAATACCTTTACTTTTGAGTAATTATTATTTCGGTTTGATCATGGCCTGCATTTACAAAGTAAATTGACCTAAATTAGTTTTGTCTGTTAGACATCTCATTACAAATCGAGATCTCACTTCCAACTAAACTTTGAGCCAGTTCTTGTATTTTGAACTTTATTCTTACTATAGTAACCTTCTTAATAGAAAAACTGACTTTAGAACCAGGTCCATGTCATCTCAACTACTTTTACTCAAACTTTGCGATTAGTCTTGTCTTATGAAATAACGATGCATGGGCTTGTTGTTAAAGAAATATTATACTACATCCATTTTTATAATTCTTAAGGTACCTGATAGGCTCGCTCCTATAACATCATGGAGGAAAATGTGTACATCCTCTGCCTACCCTTTCAGGGAATTCAAAAGTGACAATCATATAACATGTTCTTTGCAATCATAACTTTTTAAAGTTATTGAGTTATAGTATGGATTCATTTGCCTCTCTCATGAAGGTAAAAACTATGTAGTATACTTACTTATGTATAACCTTATTACTATAATAAATTGTGCAAAAATCATGGTTTAAGAAAAATATGTTACCTGTTTGTCTTTATTTTGTATTCTAAAAATGAATCTTCAAAGCAGGTAGACAATAATAAGAAGAGGCATGTGTAAATTTCTCTCGTGCTGCAGACCAAATACCTTGTTCTAGAGAATATTTACCTAGTTTATTATTAGTTCATTAAAATATACCCCATATTATTATCTGTTACATGAGCCCACCATTTTTGTTCTTGACGTATTTTTTTACTTACAAATTAAATTATTTGAAGCATTTCCCTTATAGAGTTTCCAGACAGTTAATTTTTCTGTAATTCAAAATATATTTTACACTTTAAAAATAAATGAAGAAAAAAAAAAAGAAAACTAGTATACCAAGATTTATTGCTGTCTGGGCTTCTGTAATTATGGGCGTAAAAAATTCTGAACTTACACTTGTAACATTTATAAAATTAAAGGGAATTCACATCCCAATCATTATCATATCATCATCATCGTGTGCACAGGGTAATTTTTAATGTATGGTCTATTAAAGCACAACACTTAAGAATCGCTACTAAATCGCCTTACTCATCGTGTATATTTTCTGGTCATAATTTTGAATGTCTAGTTATTTTCCTTTAATATGAATATTTGAAGTCATAAATTGGGACAAATACTTTGGTTTATACACTTAATTTGTAATCCTTGTTCTGAATCTGGATTCAGATTTGAAAGGTTGAATCATTATTCTTTAGTCCCAAAACAGAGTGTTTAACAGCAGAATGAAATGCATTTTTAAACAACTTTGTTGTCTGTTACTAATTTATTAGCCTACCATCTCTACAGTTTATTTGAACTTGGTCCGCCTGCATCCCACTGCTGGGAAAAGGCCTCCCTCCGTGACTTCCAGCTATTTTGGTCCAGGGCTAATGTGAACAGTTAATGTTTATTTATATCTTGACCTGTAATTGACCACTTTAGAAACTGCTGCATTAAAAGGTTGGACAAGATATTTATTCCATCCAACATGGATGTGTAAATGTACAAAAGTTTGGCCTAGACGAGTTCTTGGAGAAGACTCATGTATAGCTGTCTGTGTACAGAATATTGTGTATAGTCAGTTATTATCAATGGATGTAATATTGTCTCACGCATATTTTCGTCGTCCTGTTTGTGACTCAGTGACTATTGAAAGCAAAATTATTAGGTAACCATTTGAAGAATAGCACCTTATCAAAACTATGTACTGTTATATACTTTGTGGATATATTCTTACTTTTCTAAGCTTGTACCAGGTTGGTTGGTTGTGTAATTACAATAATCATCTAATTGCTAAAACAATCTTAAAAGTAGTACTATGCAAGCATGAGCTCGCCCATTTTGGATAATAAAGCATACACATTTATATGTTAGTTCATATTTTTATTGTGAATTGAGTCCTTAAAACTAAAACATTATGGTACTTTACTATACCATTGTTACAAAAAAATGAGCCAAAGTAGAAGTTGCTACAAGTTAAATATTGTATATGAATTTTGCATGGTAAAACAGTGACAGTCCTAATAATAATAGATTCATTCGTGAGGTAATTTTTTTGTGAAATTAGAATTTACTCTTTTCTAGTAAAAGGTCTCATTATTAACAAAAAAAAAAACACCCCAGTATATTTATTATTGTCTCTTCTCAATGGTCTCATTCAGTCATTTACATAGTATTTATCACTCTGTCCAAACTCTCACCTAACTAAAACGTGACGTATACATCGCAAACTGCATTGTATAGTAGTACATCCATTAGCTTCAATAATTTGATCCAGATACTTTATTTTGAATGTGTACCATAAAGACGTTAATGATATTCTGTATAGTCAAACACATCACCAGCTGCCTGTAATGCAAACAATCATAATAGATGTCAAAACTTATCCACAAATAAATACACTTAACACTATGTAGCTGTAATCCATTGAAGGTCCTCAATTGCATTACGCTGTTTAAATAAATACCTTACATATTTTGAATACTGGTTGGTTCATATTTAATTAATCAATAGCATAATTATATTACGTCATCATAACTATTTAACAAAATAAATATTTAATTTTTGTAAGATCATTACTATATTAGGTATTTATTTGTGTGGTTTGTTAATATTTATTAGCTCAGTTGCTTACCCTTATGGTAGCTGATTCTTATCTAATAAAACTTCATTTAAAATTACTAGACAGTTTTATATGATCAACCATTCTTCTTTTGAATAATTAAAAATAATGGTACAAAAAAAACTGAAAAATAGCTATTCCTTAGTTTACTACATAACTTTTTATAGGATTTGATATTTTATCAACATTGATGTAGCAAAATTTCAGTGTTGTCCAGTTTCCTTAGATTTTCATCCAAGTTTATTAAATGTTTCAAACTTTTGGCCCAATTTTGATGACATCATATTATTAATATTACAAAATGGTCATCAACAACTTTAGATGTACTCATACTAAAAACCACATTTCTATTTGGTTCATATACCAATGTTTCAGTCTCCTTGACACTGAATGTGAGAAAACTTCAAACTACATTAAAAAATGTAATTAATTTTTGCAATTTTATTGTATTACACAACATCCTTGGATTATTTTTCAAGTATCCTAGATTCATATTGTATTTAAAATTATGCTTTCATTTGATTGTTTATGAATACTTCTTTATATTGGTTGCAGCCCTTGTATTAATTACTTATTATGTCTTAACCTAGTTCTTTCATGAATTACATAATGCCAAAATTAAATATGAAGTATGACCTAATGTATGTTTTACTTCAAACTAAATAGCATTGATCACTATTGTAAATTTCGTGACTTTGTTGCTTATAGAGTGATTGTTTAATTTCCTTGGATTATTTCCAATAGGACAGAATATATAGTAATAACGAATGTTGTCCTACCCTGTCCTAAATGACCGATATGTAAAATAATGTCAAATATATTTTAAAAAGCAGTTTCTAATAGTAGAAGTTCAAAAACATCACACAGTTCACAAGCAATATGCGACGTGGATCATGCAGATAATATAATTTAATGTTTCCTTATTGTCGATTACGATTGCACCCAAGTGTTCCGCAGCGTGGCTTTATCATACTTTTCGCTCATTTAGGACGAAGGGTTAAAAACATTTGGGATATCACATAAAGAGAATTTGACTAGAATATTGCAGAAGTGGGCTTCTACAGATTCAATATTTTCGTAACTTACCATAGTTATTGTTATACTGCGGCTGCGGTTGCTGATAGGAGTTGTAGGAGGGCTGCGAGTATGAGTCGTAGGCGGGCGCCGGGCCTCCGTACGCTTGCTCGGCGCCGCCGTAGCCGGCGTCTCCCGCTCCGCCAGCGCCACTACCACTGAGGTTAAATGGGAATTAATTATATTAATACAAAAACATATGACTCCACTCTACCTCTAACTGCATGTTTACACCCAAAGTAAAAAACACGTATTTCTACATTTTCGTTTTTCATTTTCACCTAAGACTTACAAATACAAAACTTGTAGAAATTATGTTTTATATATCTTGTATCATAATTATAATAATAAAGCCTAAATATTCCTTTTTTTAATCCTAATTCATATACTGACAGTGTTTGCCCCAATAGGACTATTGGGACCAAAACTGTCAGTTATGTTTATTATTAACACTTTCAAGGGTACTATATGGCTATAGCTACCATAACAACAAAACTTCTAGTGTCTTGTTTACTGCACCGGAACATGTTGAATTAGAAAGATTTATGAAGGTGTACTAACCTATATCCTTCATTTTCATAGCTGCCTTGGCCGCCTGTAGAGTAACCGTAACCTGAGCCATAGCTGCCGGAATTGTACCCTGAGGTGGGTTGAGCCGGAACTGGTGTTGAGTAACTGTTACCCTGATAAGGGCTGGTAAAATAAAATAAAAAACATGCTTATGAAATCTGTATCTGTCCAACAAATTATGCCTGAACTGTAGTCATTTCTCAGAATCTATATTATCTGCATTTGTGTTTCAGACGGCAATTCCTATCTGCTAGATTTGTTTCATCATAGTTATAAAAGCTGTTTTGAAATGACAACATATTTTAACCATACCATTATAAAGTCTACTTCCGAAGTAGTTATTCTTAAAATTTTTCTTACCTAGGCGTGTTGTACGAGGGCTGGGCATAAGGATCAGCTGCAGGTGGCTCGTATGGTTGATATCCAGTGTGTCTGTAAACATTGTATCTAGCTCAGCAAAATGAAATAGAGCAATTCATGAATGATATACAATGTAGTTATATCAGATTAAAGAAAATCGTCATTTGTGTTTCAGACGGCACATTCCTATCGTTTTCTGGTTCATCATGTATACCTACAGAGACAGCTTTAGAAAGAAGTGTGATCATCTACCTGCCCTTTTCCCAACTAAGTTGAGGTCGGTTTCCAGTCTAACCGGATGCAGCTGAATACCAGTAGAAAGTCTGACATGTTTTAAATACTTACGATGGTCCATAGCCATTGTTTTGTTGTGGCATGTTGTGCTGCGGGGCCGCCTGCTGGTAGCCGCTCTGCGGCGCCGGCCGCCCGCCTCCACGAGGGCCGTCGAATCTAAGCAGAAACAAAATAAATGTTACTCACAAAAAATAGGAAGGACAAATAATTATTTAAAGAATTTTTTGGCCTTATTTTAGCAATATATGTTCATGGTATTGTGAATGCACAAACCTTGGTCTCTTTGCTGGACCTCCAGGTCCTCCATGCGGTGGACCTCCACCCCTTTTAAAGGCTTGTTGAGGTTGTGACTGCAGCGGCGGTATCGAAGCTGATACGTGCGATGGCGCAGGCCGCGGGCCCGCGGGGCCCCCGCCCGAGTGCGGGCCGCCCGGCCCACCGGGAGGTCCCCCCGGCGGCATCCCGTGGCCTCCACGACCACCACGTCCTACAAAAATATTTTCATGTTTAAATGTGTACTAAGTATGTTACAGCTGTGCCCGCAACTTTTTTCTTGTTAGTGTTTGGTAAATAGCCGGATGCTTTGAGTTATTATCGATTCGACATGCATCCCTGCACCCCCGTTTCTCGTGCTATCTCTTTCTGGCGCCAATATTTATTCGTGTCAGAAAGAGATGCATGAACTGCACTACAGCGACGCCAACTGAATCCAGAATAAAAAAAAAACAACTAAAAATGAAAATAAAAAATTCCCAAATAAATTAATTTGATTTAAATTGATTAAGAATTTAAAAAAAAAAACTAAGTACATAAAAAATCTAATTATCAAAAAAGAATGTAAATAGCAGATTGAAAATTTTTAAATGGGCCAGATTACTTTTAAATTGCACATTTATTTAGTACAAAAAAAGATGATGAAAATGAAGTCTAATCTGACAGTCTTAAGCCTGAAAACCATGGGAAATTTTCAATCACTAAAATAACATTAACAGCAGGGGTTATCATCCATAATTGCTATTAATGGCTACTAACTTTTAATCGATTATTAGCCAAATGATATTAACCGGATTATTATCATTGCCCAACACTAGTTCTTGTAGATGTCAAAAAAAAAAAGTGTCTACTAAAACTTAAAACATCAGCTCTCTCACTTCATCTACCAGCGAAAGTCTATCTGACAAAATCAGTCCAGCTGTTTCAGAGATTAGCCGGAACAAACAGACAAAAATTAAGTGTTTCATTATAAATACTGTATTTATTTACTTTCATTTGCATTTAGTAAAAAGCTGTCATTTTGACATTACAAACAAACATTTCAGTTTTATTTACTTGTATAGATGTATTTATTTTGTTTATTTAAATGGTTCACCACAGACTAACTGGTCTTTTCATCTCCCTGTAATCTATCCAAAGATTGACTTTAAAAGATTGCTTTACCAAACAGACTACATAAAATTTCTTCATTTAATATTTGTGTAATTACTCTCGCCTGGCCTTCCTATTTCACTAAATGGCTATCAAACTCCTTAAGTTCCATTAATTAATTGTATAGAAGTACTGTGGCTTCCTACTTCTTTGACCCTAGGGGGTAACTTTGTCCCAAAACGGGAAAAAGTTTGAACGGCTGCAATCGAAAAAGTTCTTTCAGAACTCGTTCTTAAAGAACTTTTTCGATTGCAGCCATAGGAACTGAATGGTAGGAAATTCAAACTTTTTCGTGTTTTGGGACAAAGTTACCCACTAGGGCCAAAGAAGTAGGAAGTTACGGTAAATTTGATAACTATTCTCTTTACCTCTCATTGGCATACCCCCACGGCCACCCCCCCTGTCACCTCGCTGGCCAAAGTCTCCTCGTCCCCGGCCTCCTCGGCCTCTCATGGCACCAGGGCCACCGCGATTGTTGAACCCTCCACCTGTGCACAAAGTTAAATTATACACTTAGTTTCATACAAATTTAATTCAAATCATAGTATCTTTGGGGACTCTCACATGTCTACGCTAGTTAAACTTTGTGTAAATGCATTACACAAAGTTTAACTGCGTGTTTTACTACTTCCTGCACTGTCTTGGTAAAATTTAAATCAACTGTCTATGTCCCCCAGTAGTGGGAACACTATAGGCAATTGTTATGTATGTTCAACTAATACAGTAGCTAACATAACCTCTATAATTGGAAACTGTTGCTAGGGATATTATCAGGTAAAAGTCTTACGTTGCGGTGGTGCACCACGTGATTCAATTGTGGGTACTGGGTGTGGTCCCGGACCTTGAGGACCTGGAGGAAAACTGCGACCTCCTCTGTCGCCACCGCCACCTCTCATGGGGCCGCCACGAAAACCTCGCGGTCCACCACGAAACGGAAGGCCACCTCGTGGCGGGCCACCTCTGCCCCTCATGCCAGGTCCACCCCTGAAACGAGTCAATCATTTACATATAACATCAGTGCTCCTGTAGCAGATTATGTGGTTATTTTTAGACCTAACGGGTCACCTAAATTTATCTTACGGGTGACTTATAAGGTTGGCATACTTATTACTAAAATGTATAAAACTTACCGCCCGCGCATGTCGAAGCCACCTCTTCCTCCTCTTGGATTAAGACCTGGTGGTCCTCCACGACCACCACCACGAAAGCCTCGGTTTGGCGGCCCATCCATCTTTATGGATGCAGTTGCCAAATGAAGTCAAGAAACTAAACAGTTAAAGAGTGCCTGATAACCAGGCTAAAACGAATTAGAGCTTGTAATGTGCTGCAGCTAATTCTGATGTTTATTTAAATAACACGAATGCGAAATGCGACTCGCGAACACTAAGCGAAAGCGTAACCGGCGGCGGCGGCCATTAATTAGTAAAAGCGAAATCAAAATGGCGGCAAGCGGCAACCGGTACCTCTGTAAGTCCGATACCTACCGGAAATTAGGGTTGTCTAAAACTTATCGATGTTGTACATACATACAACGTGTAACGTTAAATGCGCAAAACCTCAGACACCACAACTGATTTTTAATTCAATTGACCTATTTCACAGAGAAAATAAGTCATTAAAAAAATTGTAAAGGTTTTAAGTGCTGTTTTAGTTTTACTGGCCATTCTGATCGTTTCTTGCGTCTGCGACGACGCTTTATCGAGGGAGGAGTCGTCACTGGGCCGCTGCGCCGCGCGCACATTGGCTTGCTTGACCTATTAATAAATAGACACGGCAACGTTTTTAATGAAGATTTATTGAAAAATGTGACCTATATTAAAAAGTGGTTCAATTAATTCTGCTCGTTATTCTGATCAAACTATTTTCAGGTTTTGCGCATTTAACGTTACACGTTGTATAATCATCGACAGCCTTCAAAATCAATTCGCTCCTCACTTCATTATTGCCCAAAAATTTTAACGGAAAGAGTGTTTACAGTCACAACCTAGCAGAGATTCCCGTTACAGCCGTGCGGTTCTGTAACCATCTCACCGTGAAAGCTTGGGTGAAGTGAGCGTGGAGTGAGCTGTCATTCGCTAGGGTTAATCCCTAGCGAATGACTATTAAGTGCACTATTAAGTGCTCACTTCACTTATGATTTCACGGTGAGATTTTTACAGAATCGACCGGCTGTTCCAATAAAGAGACCCGTACTGTCCTAACTAAACACTTTACATAATGGAGGAGTCCATTATGTTGTACTACGTACTAAGTTACCAACCAACATCGGTACACATCCTTATAATATAATATTATGCTAAGCAAAACTTAAAATTCTAACCTGGACATATTTCAGCCATGGAGTCGTCTCCATGGCTGATATTCGAAAAAAGTCATGTTATTTTTCAATAGCTTAATATTTTTTATTTATTTTGACAAATATTAAAAATACATTATAGAAGCTAAGATGTATATAAAGTATATATTATTATTATTATATACTAGATAACAAAAAAAGGGTTAGTTTTTGTATGCCTGTTAATTTCGTTAATCTATGCCTTATGCTAGGTTCCAACTTATTGTTCACAGTGCCCTTCATTAATATGCATATATTTTTAGGGTTCCATACCCAAAGGGAAAAACGGAACCCTATCACTCCCGCTCCGCTGTCCGTCCGTCCGAAGGTCTGTCACCAGGCTGCATCTCATGAACCGTGATAGTTAGACACTTGACATTTTCACAGATGATGTATTTCTGTTGCCGCTATAACAACAAATACTAAAAAACAGAATAAAATGAATATTTAAGGGGGCTCCGATACAACAGACATGATTTTTTTTTTGACCGTTTTTATAGATAATGGTACGCAACCCTCCATGCGCGAATCCGACTCGCGCTTGAGCGATTTTTTATTACATTAGGCTCTAATTTTATAGTCTTACACTATTATTTTGTTTTAGTAACTTTTTTACGACTGGTTTAGTAAGTATCTTCTGTCTAATGTATTTTTTTCTATTAATGCTATGTACGCCGATAATAGTTTGTGAATACATTAAAACATAAAATCATAACTTCACGCCCATATTCCTCGAAGGGTTTGGCTCAATCCAGCACTGTCTTTAGGTACACCAGTACCTATAGACAGTGCCCTTTCTTTTGACGGTTCCTCCCTAATATTTCAATAAACCTAATGGTGGTATAGGGTACCAGCACCCTAATTGCGTAACACACTATTACTCTCAATTTGAATAATTTCGAAGCATATAGCTAATCCAATGCTTCATATGTTCCAAAAATATATCTGTTCAACAACGTAAATAACGCAATTAATGTTGTTGAACTGTCAAAATGAAACCCATTGCTACTGATAGTGTGTTAAGCAATTACCCTGCATAACTAGGTTCTAGTACGTCCAAGCGTGGGACCCCCACACTCACAGCGTGGGGCATGTAGCATTTGCTACACCTGCTACGTGGCTAATCCAGCACTGCCTATAGACCCTTTAGTACGCCCACATTTCGCCAGTTATGTTTAAGTTCCATGCAATAGGGGGCAAGTCTACATTAGGAGTTTAAATTCTTAAGCCTACTTGCCTTCAATTTGTCAATTACAGCTCAGTCAACTTTCCACCACGTAAAAATTAACTTGTTGGATTAAAAACGACTTCCTGTTTAGAAGTCGGTAAAAAAATCCAATATCGTTACAACATTTTGCCGAATAATCATTTTTTTTTATAATAATAATTTTAAAGACCGAAAAATATTAATCGATAATTTTTTTCATTTCCAACATCCCTACCGGATATTCAGTGAATTTTCTAGTCTATGGACTACGCCATGCGCACACAGCCTTGCGCGTCTCTGTACATGGAATTAGTATGTGTACATACTATTGGTGCGCGTCAAGCTTGCCCACAGTCATGTCAAAGTTCTTAATGGTTTCATAAACTGAAAGCTCGTCATGGTTAGCAGCACAGTTTAACATCTACAATTTACAATTCGCAATTTTTTTTTATGTTTACTTTTGTATTGATCACAAATTAAACGAGAACTACATAAACATGTATGAGACTTCGGAGTCTAGAGATTCAAAGAAGATTTAAGGAAAAAAATAGCTTTAGTGGAAAAGAAAATAAATTTGAAACGTTTTATATTGTAGGTTATCTTATGTTTGTTAACTTGAAATTCATTTTTTGGTAAAGACTGAAGGCATACGACTAGAGATGGGTTTATGCCCTGGCAAATTGGGCGCTTTGAATAAACGCCGGATAAATGCCCGTAAACGCCCAATAAATGCCTTTTGTCTGGGCAAAAACTTTAACAGAACTTTTATTACTTTTTTCATTCAAATTATTTGATTAAATTCATATTAATTTGAGTGTGCAGAAAAGATTAATTGGTCCAAATAGCGACGTCAATACAAAAAAATTCGATTCTTCATACCTAGGGGTATCCGAAAATACCCCATATAATATGTTCCTTTTCCTGTTAATGAGACACTACAAAACTCTATACATTTTCTTTATCTGGTCAATTGTTTTCGATAGTATTCTAGAGTGTGGTAGAATGTTCTAGGTACTTGTGATGTGAGGAAATATAAAGGCGCCCTCGCGATCGGTTTAGTAAGTTTGAAGAAAAAATAGACGAGCGACAAGTTCGAACACTGTTCTTATACGAGTACTTTTTAGGCCTCTCGCCCACGCCATCGCCACGGCGACTTTTTGTAGCGATGCTGTCGCGCTTTCGCATCGATACAGTCGCGATGCGGTTGCTATAGAGATGTAAGTGCTGTATTATACCGTTTGTATTGAAACGTATAAAACGAAAAATACCGTATAATACGGTATTATATCATTTGCTACGGTATTTTATGTATAAATCGATTGTTTCTGTATTTTTTAAGTAAATTATCTGAGTAATAATTAAAATACTGAAAATACGGTGGAAGTGCACAGATATAAAACATGAAATGGTATTTTGAAGTGAAAACTTTAGCATCGTTGTGATTTGAAAATCAATGAAACGAAAAAGCGACGGTAAAAAGAGATAAACACACATCTATAGGATTTAACGTGCGAGAGAATGAGATAGAAGTAGTGATGAGAAAAATCCAAGACCAAGACCATGATCAAGACTCGAAGTATTTGAGCAAGACCAAGACTATCTATACACTAGCAAGACCAACACCAAGACCGAACAAGCCAGACCAAGACCAAGACTGAGTAAGCAACACGAAGACCAATACAAAGACTGTCCCAGTCTTGGTCTTGGTCTTGCTTTGCTCATCACTAGATGACGATGACGATGATGACGATGACGTTCACGATGACGATGACGATCACGATCACGATGACGATCACGATCACGATGACGATGACGATCACGCTCACAATCACGATCACGATGACGATGACGATCACGATCACGATGAAGATGACGATCACGATGACGATCACGATCACGATGACGATCACGCTCACAATCACGATCACGATCACGATGACGGTGACGATCACGATGACGATGACGATGACGATCACGATCACGATGAAGATGACGATCACGATGACGATCACAATCACGATGACGATCACGATCACGATGACGATCACGCTCACAATCACGATCACGATCACGATGACGGTGACGATCACGATGACGATGACGATGACGATCACGATCACGATGAAGATGACGATCACGATGACGATCACAATCACGATGACGATCACGATCACGATCACGATGAAGATCACGCTCACGATCACGATGACGATCACGATGACGATCACGCTCACGATCACGATCACGATGACGATGACGGTCACGATGACGATGACAATCACGATGACGATGACGATCACGATCACGCTCACGATCACGATCACGATCACGATGACGATGACAATCACGATGACAATGACGATCACGATCACGATGACGATGACATCGTAGATTGTCGGTACTGCTCTGGGTGCCTTCAAGCAGAAACCTAATATGCTGATAGTCGTGTAACACGACTATTAGATTAGATTATTATATTATTAAATTAGATTAGAATTAGTCATTCTAAAATAAAGAATACAATCGAAACTTCAAATATATTTTATTTATTAAACTACAACTCTTCGTAATAACGCAGGATCTTAAAAAGTGAATCAAAATCTAAAATACACAAAATACCAATAATACCGTAAGTTATGGTAAAATACCTGTTTAATACCTAGCCTTTTGGTATTATACGGTATTTTTACAACCATAGGTTGCTAGCTGTTTGCACTCGCTCACACCACGATTCTCAGTCGCGATGCAAACGCGATACTGTCGCGCTTCTGTCGCGATGCAAACGCGTTTCAGTAACGACACAAAAATGCCAGACTTGCAAGATGGACTCCGTTGAGGCAACATTAGTCACGTTGTCTTTGGTGCTGTTTTTACAGCACTCGACCTGTCTTTGTTGCACTGATGCTCGGTTTTCCACATCTCCACTCACGCGCCACCCTCCCTCCGTTCTCTCCCCGATGTCGTCCGACACGGTCGCGCGTTTACTTCGATACAGTCGCGATGTAATGAGTAGCGAGTTGTCATCGCTTCTGTAGCGCGTTACAAATGCGACAAACGTGCGGTAGTAGCGATGCTGTCACGCGTTTACGAAACGCGGAACAGCCTCGCTAGAAAAAGTCGCTGTGGGAGAGGGGCCTCAGGCCACAGTACGCGGGCTGGGGCTGACAATATCAATACTGCATTGGGCGCTGGAAGTACAGACGCCAGCACATCAAGCTACCCGAAACTGTCAGATTTTCCCAATCAACTTTGAACCTTATGCTTTAGCGATAAAGTTGAAAATCTATTAAAGAAATCTGACAAATTGTAGTAGCTTGATGTGCTGGCGTCTCTACAAGCCATGCGACGGTGTCCCGATGGCTTGACCGTTTTAAATGAGGATACAGGAGCCTTGAAAGTCAGCCACGTTCAGGACGACCAACCGCTGTGAATGATGACGATTTACGCCGCGAACTGCAGTCGAATCCGGATGCTACCAGTTGTGAATTAGCGGAAGCATTTAACTGCAGTCACCACGCCGTGGAATACAATCTGCATGAGTTTGGGTATCGAAAAGTTTTGGCTCGGTGGGTACCGCACATCCTTACAGACGCCAGTCGTGCAGTCCGTGTCGCTATTTGTCAATCACTTTTGCAACCCCGACGTAAATAGTTTTTGTCTGATCTGGTTACGTGGAGATGAATCATGGATTCATCACGAGAACGATACACGTCGTGCTTTTTGACTGCCTCGAGAAGAAACGCCACCAACTCAACCGAAGCTGAGTCAAAAGAACCACTTCAAAGTTCTGCTTTGCTGTTTCTGGGACGCGCAAGGCATGCTGTTTTATGAACTACTACCTGGGGTAGCCGGTTTCGCTCAGGGAGTTGTATGAGATTGTGTGGTAGTTGGAATAAACTTTACAACAACAACTTACAACAACAACTACAACAAACACACACAACTACAACTTAACATTTTTTTTATTGAAAATACATTCTAACTACAATACTTGTTTATAAACAACATTTTTCATTTTTCCGGGGTATGTATGTATGTATAAATTTTTAGAATTTCCTACTCAATGATCTAGGATGTTCCTGAATACTCTCGAATGTTCCCAAACATTCCACAACATTCCAGAATGTTCTTGAATGTTGTGGAATGCTCTCGAATACTCTCGAATATTCTGGACTGTTCTAGAAATTTCCAGAGGGCAAAAACTCCAGCCCTTATATCTTCAAAAGCCCTTCTATATGCCCTTCTGGTAAAAACGGGAACATTCTTTACATTCTTCATGAACAGGAGATAGAGGCTTACCACACCATATAACTCCCTTGATCGTACCGGGACTCATTTCTAAGTTTTAGTGGCATGCACATTGCACACTTTCTTTTTAACCGACTTCAAAAAAAGGAGGAGGTTATCAATTCGACTGTATTTTTTTTTTTTTTTTTTTTTATGTTTGTTACCTCATAATAACCGACTGGGTGAACCGATTTTCATGATTCTTTTTTTATTTGAAAGCTGGTGCTTCCCGTGTGGTCCCATTGTTACCATTTCAATATCTGATGATGGGATCTTGTAGAAATCGGGGGAACTCTTCAATAAATAACAGCAGATTAACCGCGATTGTTGCTATAGCATATTTAAGCATTGTTTACACCATCACACAACATAATATCACGCCTGTACTCACTACAAAGGTTATAATTTTTTTTTATTATAATAATAATTAATACCAGTAAAACAACCGCGACTGCTGCTATCGCATTTGTATGCATTTTTTACGCAATCGCACAACATAACATCACGTCTGTACCCTATAAACGAAGATGCAGCTTCCTGTCACTGATATTTACATAGCAAGTAGTGTTTATATGAATTTGATTGGGGTAGATATAACTAAAAAGTGAAAAATAAAAAATTTTATATAAAAAAAACAACCGACTTCCAAAAAAACACTAAAAATTGTGAAAAATAATTTTAATTTCGGAAGTCGGTGTCAAAAAACCAAAATGCGGAACCAACGACACCGACTTCCAAAATTAAAATTATTTTTCACAATTTTTAGTGTTTTTTTGGAAGTCGGTTGTTTTTTTTTATAACATACATTGATTACACAATGAAACTATAAATGCTGACAAATATTCAACCCAGCTCACCAAACTATCTGCTGATATCAAGAAAAACCGACGAACACGAGTCAATGTAGTTTTACTACAAGATAACACTCGACCTCACGTCGCTTTTCCCGGTATTTTTATGGCAGAGTAGTATATTATGTACAAAGACTATTGTAGGATCAAAGCCAATTACAAGACCACTTCATTTTTCATTTAAAGAGAGTTAAAATTATATTTTCTATAATTACCTACTGTGATTTTTTTAACAAGACTGATTATTTGATTAAAATTTTAATTTACATACAAAATACTGACATCAAGTTTCATTTTAAGTTAAGTTCCTGCTTTATTTTTTACAAAACAAAGTTATTAGTTTTTGCGCCCAGTGATCGGGCATTTATTTGGGCGTAAACTCGTTTACGCCCAATATGCCAAGTTTATGCCCATTCTGCCCATATTTGTTTTTGCCCTCGACCCATCTCTACATACGACAGAAATAGCCCGATCAGAGTTGAAGTTGTAGTTTGGGAATTTGAAGTTTGCGGCAGATGCATAATGAGATAGGCATTTAATTATGAATCTGTTGACTTGAATTTGTTTAAAACATTGAGATGGGATATAACAGGAGATGCCCTGTTATTCTATACACGGTTGTAGGTAGGTGCCAGAGCAGCCATCTTTGTCGCCAAGTTTCGTGGTAGTTCAGCTGTCAAATGGTTGTTTATTTTTTGTATTATTGAGATTTGCGAGAAAATTACGAGGACTTTACCTTTAAAACTGCATGTAAATGTTGAAAAACAGCAATTCAACATGCCTGTGTGTTGTATTGTGAAGTGTGGTGCAAGGAAGAATGAAAATCAACCTCAACTTTCTTTGCACAGGTTAGTAGCCGGTTTTCATGCAATAACACATACAATAATAGACATTCGATGATATAATTGTAACGCGATCATGAATTTATGGCTAAAGTATTGATATTTGGGTGAATTTCCGTATAACAGACCTTTTTATTATTTTGTTAATTCATTCGTTTGTTTACAATAATATGTCATAATAGAATAGTGTTGTACCGTTGCCTAATAGTTTCCGGAACTAGTTCCTCCGCTGGAACGATATCGGTATATTCTGCTATGTTAACATAAATAGTCCTGCGTCTTATTAGCTCCGATTGACCTTGCTAGGTCCGGCCCGTGGTTCACAGCACCAAAATCAAAATATTTTCTTTCACATAAACCTACATGGGCACTTATGAAACGTCAGCCTTGTTATAGGAACAACAAATTTGTGTTTGTTCCTAGTATTTATATTATATAATTATATCACTGTATTTTTAAACAGATTATATTTTTATGTGCATACAAAAGATTATCATAAATGTACTGAGAAGGCACAGTCATTATATTAATCTCTAGTCTCTGAGGGAGTGTCTGGGACTTAATTTATAAATGGAACGAATTGCCCTTTTTTGTAAAATTAAAATTGTCTGAATATCGGCGGCATTTCCCCACAACAGAATACCGTATGACAGCACACTATGAAAATAACTAAAGTAAACTAAACGGGCTGTCTCTAAATCAGTTAAGTCACGAATTTTCCTAACGGCGTATGCTGCAGAGCTAAGTTTTTTTGACAATTTATCAATATGGGGGCCCCATTGAAGCTTGGCATCCAAAGTTATGCCTAAGAATACTGTGGTATTTTCGGGTTTTAACTCTTCACCCTTTATGAGAACACTAGTTTCTACTTGTCTAACATTTGGTATCGTAAATTTAATACATTTCGTTTTTTTTTTTTCGTTAAGAAGTAGATTATTAACATTAAATCAGTTTACTACTTTTGCGAGGGCACTATTTATACTGTCAGTAACCAGCTGTTGACGTTTGAGTTTAAATAAAAGTGAAGTGTCATCTGCAAACAACACTATATCATGTTCATCCTTTATGAGGTAACGCAAGTCATTGATATAAATAATAAATGAAAATGGTCCAAGTATTGAGCCCTGGAGGACCCCCATTCTTACTACAGATCCGGGTGACCTTTTCCCGTTAACATCAACTCTCTGAATCCTATCACTGAAGTAAGAAGTGAGAAGATCCAGAGAGGGTTCCGGATTCCGTAGTGGCGAAGTTTCCTGATTAAGGTTTCATGAAGAATACAATTGAATGCCTTGGACCAATCACAAAAGATGCCCAAAGCATCGCATTCGCAAAGTATTACTTTTGTAATCCTATTTTACTAATCAAACGTTATATTTGAACGATAATTGAACGTTATATTTGTTAATCATTATCATACCAATAAACAAAGGCAAAAAAAAATACTTTTATTTTATTTTTAATCCACCACTCATTAACACAATAATATAAGCATCCCATCCCATTCACGGAGAATGTGATGGGAAGTTTATATTATTCATTCACCCTAGTGATTATCTTGTTTTTCACTAGGGTCCGCATACCTAACAGAAACTACTGCTCTCTGGCCTTCCAACCCAAAGGTATAATATGCGAAAGCACCTGTTTTTGGGCATATGGATACATATCTCTTCACGCTGTTTTCCTTCACTTTAATACGTAAACGTGATGCAATTAAAAAGTGTTTTTTTAATTCTGTGCCGAAAAAACACTTGGCATTAATTTTATTTTCAGGGAAGAAAGTTGATTGCGATAATTTGACAGTTTCGGGTAGCTTGATGTGCTGGCGTCTGTACCTATCGATAAATAGTTCATATGAGTCTTTTCCGCATAACAAAAGATTAGAAATAAAGTATTTTCGCATACTGTATTTTTATGCAAAATTATAAAGTATGTTTATCGAAAATAAACTAGGATACGTTACTATAAAGTAGGCAACCTTAGTTAGAACGGACTATAAGTTAGTATACTATATTATGATCCAAACGTGATAACTAGTACGACTCGTATTTAGTATCGATACTCGTTATAGTAACACCAATGTTCCTTGATTGATACAACCCTAGCAATGGCAGCCATTTTTTGAGACAATATGAGTTGTAGGTAGGCACCCTTTTTTCGTAGGTATTTCCAGTCCATATATATATGTCTATGGTTTAAAAGAAGAAAATTGACAATGACATGAAGCAAGCATTGACATTTCATTTGATTGACAATTTGACATGGACATGCATTACATTATAGTAGTCTGGTGTGGAAGCATAGATAAGGATAAGTACTAATGGTGAAGTCTGGTCTGATCTGGCATCTGGCTGATTCTGGCTATTGTAGTTTTGTACCACGGACTAGTGTTTTGTACATACATTTATTTAGTATTTCATCTGTCTGGCTCTACACTTCTGATTCTGCTGCTTTGTGCCCAAACTGAAAGAGAGCTTCATTAAAATACATATTAAATAGCCACAAAACAAATCTTGAAATCTCAGCTAAAATCTGGATGTAAGTGTAGGGAAGGATACTAATGTCTGGTTGTGTCATTTGAGAACACTGTGTCTCGAAGATTAACCAAGCAATGCAGGATCAAGAGAATGTTTTGAAGTACTTAGTGTCAGT
The DNA here is from genome assembly GCA_949629135.1 of Eremobia ochroleuca. Taxonomy (NCBI): domain Eukaryota; kingdom Metazoa; phylum Arthropoda; class Insecta; order Lepidoptera; family Noctuidae; genus Eremobia; species Eremobia ochroleuca. The sequence goes on from OX451387.1 coordinate 12,658,731, forward strand.
TGAAAAATTAGCGAGTGAAATCCTGTCGGATAAGCGTGAAATTATACTGTTGGATAAAAGAAGGAACCATAACCGTGAGGCGCTGCGGGAGCTATCTAAGTCGTCTCAAAACAAATGTTGGGTGACTGTAGGATCTGTTCTAATAAAACACAATATCGATGCGACGAAAACGCTATTAGAAGCTGATCAAAATCAGTTAAATATTGATATAAACAAACTCCGTTGTGATCTCAGAGTTAAAGTTAATAATTTACGGGATCTAGAAATGCAGCCGCCTGTACCTGGACTTATGCTAGTTCCCTTGTCATCAAAGGAAACTGAAGGTCTATCTAGTTCAAACTTGATTCCTTCCTAGTGTTTTTAATTTAATAAATCTTAAATTTAAATCAGCAGTATTTTCTTTTTATTTATTGGAGAAAACATGTTTGTGTTGATAACTATTGCTGTAGTATAAAGAGGTATGACTGAAACTTGTTAACAAGTAGAGTGAATAAATGAATAATAATAAATAAATCAATACATGCTGATCTGTATGCAATGCACAAGTCTGAAACCATTACCTAGTTTGCACTAAGGAAGCATGTTGTCAGTTTCATAGAGAAAAATTTAAAACAAAAAAAAAATCTTTTTACCATTTATTTTATTAAGTTTATAACAGTTCCACTGCTGGCTGGGGGTGAGCGGAAGTCGGGTCTTACTGTTAGCTTTTAAATTATGTAAATATTATCTTGAAAATTACAAATATTTCAAAACTTAGTTTTTGGCCCAGTGACCTGTGGACACTGGCCCCTCTTTATGTTTGCCCCTGACAATGGAAGTTGAAAGTGTGTTAGCTATGTGCGCCCATGCGAGTGGTTGCAATTTTCTTTATGTACACCTATGCTGAATGGCTGATTCACAGCACCACTTTCTTCACAACACTTCGGTGGTCAGTCCCCACCAGGTGAGACTCCCAGTTACCCGGAGGAGGCCCGGCGAGAGACAACCAGCATCAGGGGTGTCGGCTCGACTCAGCTTCTGATAGGGTATATCTTGCCAACCCACTTGCAGAGCCAGCCGGTCATGGTCTGGGTTAGGGAACTGTTGTGTGAGCGATATTGTATTTTGTAATACCGCTCACTGTCTACTTCAGAGGATCCCAAACTTTTTTTTCTCATAGACCACTTTGAAAATTTTTCTGTTTCCTGTGGACCCCCTGCAGCTACATTTCTACCATATTCCCAAAACTCAACAAAAAATGTGAAGATTAGATCTAATGTAGACGAGTCGAGTCCCCGTCGTCTCCCGTGGACCCCAGGGGGTTCACCTGGACCACTTTGGGAACCAATGGTCTACTTAAATCAGTTTTTCTAGTAAGCCGCGTGTAACCTGGGTGCAGCTTACTCGGCGTCAATCCGGTGCGATGGGGTCGTCGTCCGCTACCACTATCACTTGGCGGAATAACGGTCTCGCGCGTCGAGGGGACGCCCGTGCTAGGGCGCTATGTGCTTGTCATGAGGGCTGAGGTCAAGCGGATGCGTCGGCACGCGCGAACATTCCCATCGCGAGGTGCAGCGCTGTCGTCCAGACTCTCAAACCCGAGGTCCCGCTGAATAACTTCGTTCCTCACAAAGCGAAGGGCGTCCTCTAACCATTCCTCAGAATAATTTTCTGTCATATAGGATTTTCCCATACCGACCCTGACCCATCTCGAAGCTGTAATAGTTTTTCAACATACACAGACATGGCGAAAACTCTCATGGTTTCTTGTCCCGCGAACCTTAAAAAGTTTCAAAGGCGCCCCACGCAGTGTAGCGCGGTTTTCATTGGCAACCTTACTTAAGTTAAAAATAAAAATTCGGATATAATATAAACACGGATGGAAACGAGTCATTCCCGCTCGTCCACACCCCGTCATCTCACGTCTAGTCTAAGAGTTAATAAAGAAAATATGATGATATTTTATTAGAATATTATACTAGATGGTATTTTATACTAAATGCAACATAAGAATGTTTCACATTTTAATTTTACACATTGGGTATTGTATCAATATCAGTTTAAATGCAATTAATATGCAAAAAGTTTTAAAGTTACTATCGCCTGGACATACTCAACACCCTGTCGCTCCTCCAACAAAAGATAGTCTTTGCTTATCAGTTTTGACGACGCTTCCGGGAATGAACAATAGACACATGGCCTTGAAATAGCCAATCAGCTCGCTGCATATTGCTAGCCCACGGTATATGGCAATAAAGTGACGATGAGCTTTTGCATTCGGGATCATGTCGGGGTTAAGTGCACCGGCTGGTGGTTCCAGTGACCAAACTGTGCTCGTGTTACTATATACTTTAAAAATGTTTAGGTATATAATACCAAAAAAATATTAGTTAAAATATTGCCTTTTAATTATTGTAAATTATGTTGATCTGTGATAAAAACTAGAAATTGTTGTTAATTATTTTAACATTTGATGATTTTAAATAAAAAAAACTTAATAGTTATGTTATTTTTAAATTAATTAAACCGTTACATCATTTATTTAATTTAAAATTTCTTTACACTGACTCTTAAACTAGACATGAAACGAGGTGCGGACGACGGGGTGTGGACGAACGGGAACAACCCATGGAAACTGGAAAATGCAAGTAAAGTGGCAGTGCGAGGTCATTTGGCCACTCTCATAAATCAAAATACTTAAATTCTATAGGCCCACCGCTTAACTGAGACGTCTGAAGTAGCAGCGCGGTGCGGGAGGGGTGTGGTGACGTGATACGAGTGCTCAGTGATTCGTCAACTTGTGACAACTATCACCCCTCCCGCACCGCGCAGCTACCTCAGGCAACGTCTCAGTTAAGTGGTCTTCCTATAGTATTCGACGCGAGTGGAGAAGAGCGCAAGCTACCATTAGTAAAATACATAACACTCTTGATTTTTAACTGATATTTCCAGTAAGTACAATACAGCTACGGTCGTTGTCCCTGAAAAAATCATAAATTAATTTTCTTCTTATGTTGTTAGATATACCCATCCCATCACGTCTGCGGAGTTTCGCTAACTAGTTTACTTTGATCCTTTAGTCTATTTTGTTCACCTTCTCAACTAGTTATGTATACAGCTAGACTTTATAACTTATTATAGGTATAAACAATAAATGAAAACAGTACAATACACGCTTTTAGTTTGGTGTAAACGCGGGGTAAGAAATTAAAGTCTAAAACAATGCGTTCGATTCTATTTAGTCGTCAAAGCTCCATTATTTACTGAGCCGAGATTTTGCCAGCCGCAGGTGCAGGTTGGGCGCCCTAGGCCCCGGCCTCTTCAGCCTTAGGGAAATCCCTCTGCCCCCATCAACATAGTTTATGAACAATTGGTAAGCTGTGTAAATAATTATGGTGTATGAAATGCTTATGCTTTCTATAGTATAACGTTTGCAATAAAAGGACCTCAAATATGTTTTTAAATTTTATTGGGCTAAGGTATTTCAAATAAAAGTCGTCAAATATATATTTTCAATATGCACAGTTATATCTTTATACATGTAAATAATATAGTACATAACAAATAAATAATAAATATTACCAAATTTATAGGATTTATCCATTAATAAAAAATGTAGTTTGGTGTGATAATTATGATACAAAGTGACTTGACTAATGCCAATTTGTTAAGTGAATGAACCTTACAAATGTAAATTGAAGAATAATTTTACATTACCTCTAATTGTGTTTTGTTGAATGTTTGTTATAATTACTTATAACCTGTCAGACATGGCATTTTCTTTGTTAATATCATAAAATTATTATGTAACCAATTAATAATAATCATCACCCAACTATCTTAACATTATAAACAATATGGCATATATGAATTAATAGTTGATTTCAATTACATTTTCTTTTAGAAATTATCAATTGCAACATAATATAAAACCTAAGCACATTAACTTACTTACGCATAATTGTCAATATCAAAACATTTATCCTAAAGGTTATTGCTTAATAATATATATTCCTTAATAGCTTGTAATGAAAATTATCTTCATCAGTACAAAATGCCACATTTACTAGAAGGTCCTCGAATACTTGAATGTAATATTATTTTGTGGATTGTCTTTTGAGCACATATACTAATTTCTGTCACTATCACAAGTCTTTGAATTTCGAGTGGCCAAAGCACATGATTTTGTAATATTGACTAATCTACTGGCATTATCTTGTACAGTACGGGCATGCACTTGTAAGGGACGCCGTGCGGTTACAATCACAGATGAGCGGCGCGCTCGACGCCTGCCGCGCCCCTGCACTACCAGTTGGCCATGCCGGGTTTATTGAGCGTCATGAAGTATATCTGACAGGAAGAACCACCTTTGGCGGAAGAGAAGAACACTTTATCATTGCGCTCACATAAGAATTTGAGTCGTTGTGCTTTCTTGTGCATAAATACGCCATCGAGGTGACCAGTTTCTACTGAACGAATTTCGATCGCTTTGTTGCCCCAACCCATTATCTGTCCCGTGCCTATGTAGGCTACCGATGTTGGCATTTCGCCCCACTGAAAGAAGACCAATATACATCATTTAAAATTTTATTAAAATACCTGTCGCAAGCACACGAATGTGGTGAAAATACAAACCTGGAGTACAATATTCTTGCTTACTCGTCCGTACGTGTTCACATAAACTCCTTCATTATCGTAGCATAACAACAACTGAACTCCATTGGAGTTTGGGAGGGGCACGATGCAGTGTGGGACAATCGCTCCTTGTGTCTGTAAACATTAAAAGATAGACATAAGTATACAAAATAAAAGTGGTTATATGAAACCAAAGCACATGATTATTTACCCTGCTTCGCACGGGTGTGTAATAAACTAACGTGGCGTCATGTCAATACATCGAGATTTCTGCGCTATATATGTTAAATATTAAATTATCTAAGTGATGATGAAAACCGCATCAAAATCCATTATGTAGTTTTACACACGAAAAGCGCCATCAAATCATACATTTTTGTCAACAAATTAACACTGATTAGTATTAGGGCTAATTTTTCAATAGTCAGATAACAGAAGAAGACTAAATATATTATCAAGAAGAAGAATAAATCTTTTGACATATTTTCTATACAAAAACTGTAAAACTGCAATATTTATTCCCCAGATAAAAATTATCTCACTATTGAAAAACGGGGCCGGCCTTAAGTGTTCTATAAATAAAAATAATAATAATTTTTATGCGGTTTTTATAGCGGCATCTAGACAGGCGCGAAAAAGAAATCCCATCTGACATAATTCTGTCACAAAATAATAAGTTTATGAAATATTTAGTTTTCATTTGCCAGTGTGTTGAAAATCATCGTTTGATACGCGTGTCGATGTCTATCCAAACTAATACATACATTGGGAACTTGTCTTGTCTGTCTGTAATACTCGTTTTCCGATGTTTCTCCAAGCGATCTGTGGGTGGGGGTACTTACATGCTTTGGAATATAAATATCGTAGACCGTGGCAGTGTCTAAATCAACGGCATGAAAGCCATCTGCTGATCCGTAAATTACTTTCAGTCTTGTGCTGTCTTCAATAGTCAAATCAACTAAAAGAGGCCTGAAAATGAAATAAACATCTTCACACTTGTTCTCAGTAAACAATACTTTTGGAAAGAAAGTTCTCCTGCATAGCTATTCGCAACCACTCGATACGCTTGCGTACTGTATCGAACATCAATCAATGTTATCTTAGGAGACCAAGAGTTGAGTTTGAGTTTATCGTAGGAGACCTATAAACGCTGTTCACAAGTCCAAACTCCGAAAATTTTGGCAGTTTAAATAAAATAGACGACAGCTGTTTGCTGTCGGGGGCAGGTTCAGGTTATCTAAATGTGTCATTTCGATACGATAGACTGTCGGATGGTTGTGAATAGCTATGCTGATGTGAATATGTTTCCCAAAATAAATATTCATACCTATGTTGCAGTTCTCCAAAGTTTTTGAAGGCCATGAATTTGTGATATGGTTTGGGTGCCCACGCGTAGATCTCGATTGAGTCTTTCAGGGCTATTACAAGGAACTTGATCCTCTCGTATTTGACAATGCGGAAATGAACTGCGCCCTGCAGTTCACCGACGTTAATCCAGCCATTCCTCCTTTCTGCTTGCTGTAATTGAAATAGTATTATGATTCAGTTTTAACACATACGTTTATCCGGCTTTTACGAAGCATACTTCGTATTCGTATAAGTATGCTTCGTTTTAACAGCATGAAGTTATGGTAGTTATTCATGTGGTCAATGGTTTTAAACATTGATATTATAAAAAATAATGCCTTTCTTTAGCTCTTTTAGTTTCCTAGGAAATAGGATTTGACATCTTGTGGATCTGTAATGTGCATTTCTGGTCTAAAATACATCTTCTTAAGTATTTAGTTTTTGATGGGTATTATTATTTAAGTACATTAAAATTTACTGCTAGTTTATGACTACTACACTTATAATCAACTTACGTCACTAAGTCCGTCGGTGCGCAGGATTTTGGACTTGAGCCAGCTAAGGTAGTATACGCGCACACGATTCTTCTTTCCAGAAACAGTCACAAGAATATTTTGTCCTTCTAACACTTCCATTTGTTGGAAGCGGCGTCTTGAGATCAACTGATATACTTTTCCTTGACCTGAACGGTCCAATAACATGAGACCATTCTCGGTGCCAATAAGTAAATTAACTCCTGCAAGATTAAGATTATATTAACATACATGATCACAAGGAAGCGACTAATCGAGCATGTTGAGAAATGTGATAGTATTTGCTTACCCCATAGTGCTGCACAAAGGATTTCCGAATTAAATCTCTTCTTATATTTACGTATTTCGGGCGTATCGGAGGACAGGTCATGTCCCGTCGGAGTGACATTGACGTTGACGTGGCTCTCACGTCGCGAGGCATTGCCGCCGGAGCCCCCGGTGCCGCCGCTGCCGGTCGAGCCCGCGCCGAACCCGAACGTGAGGAACGAACGCTGCTTCTGTTGCAAGGGAAGGAACTGTTGTTGGGACCCCACAGACGAGTTCGAGGGGGAATGTTGTAAGGGATGTGGTGAAGCGGCGCCCACTACGAAAGATTTGGACGGCGTGGATTGGACTGAGGATGGGGGCGGATGGTGATGATGATGGGAAAGAGGTGTGCCTCCGGCAATGGCTTGCCGATACTGGAACAGAGAAAACAGAAAATATTACTTTATAAGTTTTGCAGTAAAGATCGATCTCAATCAAATGTTTGCAGCACATTCCGCCGCAGCATCAACCGTGTAAATTAATAAGTGATGGTTAGTCAAATAAGTCCATCTCCCATTGATTAGTTGTCATTTCAAATACAAGTTGGAAAGTTATTAGCTTGATGGCTATTATCTACATTCATGACCATAACATAAAATGTGATAATGGACGTGAAATTGCAGCAGGCATGAACTCGCTGTGTATGATGTAGATATGTATGCATTCCTTGAATATACTCGACAAAGACCACTGATCATTCTCATTTATTTTATTATTTTAATTATATTAACTCCGATATTTCAACTAAGTACAGCTATTATTAGCTTGTATTATAAAATTAAGTTTAGAGTTTGTTTTCGAATTGTTCACATAATCGTTCACATTGCTTATACAAAACCTTTCCGTTTTGTAGTTAGCTTTACATATTTTGCGTCACAGCGTGCGTGAAGTTATATTTGAACAAACGTAATTATTTACTGTTTATAGTTTAACGATAGCCTCACATGATGAGCTGTATAGCAATTCATTAAATACCCGAAAGACCTCTGCTATAGTTACAACTGTTATTAAGCAGCCCTTAAGTAAATTGGACTACTATAGAAAGCTTTAACAAATGTATCGATCTGCATTCGATGATCAACAAAACATTTTCGAACATAATGAAAGCGTTTCTAGAAAATGCATAAATACAAGGAAGAAGTGAGATACAGATCTAACTTTCAACAAACAACAATCTATGAGAACCTTAAGCATTTCCTCTTGCATCAATTCGTTTCGTACTTACGCAGTGTTAACAGGTGTCTGCAAACCGGTCGCGCAGTGGCTCCAGGATGTTTGCATGATTGACAACCATTATCACATTAATACGATAAACCAAAAGCTTGAGACACCACACAGTCATGATCCGGAGCAGGAGCTTCCAACGTATAGCTTTACATTCCAATGTTATTATTAATTATTATTTACTTCGGAGATCATATTAGGTAACTGAGCAAGTAATGTTACTTTTATTTGAACATAAAAACAATGTTTGTTGGTTTATCTGACTTAGCAATAATGGTTACGGATAAATTGCAAATTAAAGTATGGGGAATACATTTTGCATAGATGTACTTATGTATACGAAGCAGATAGCGTTGGAAGCACCTCAGTAATATTTAATTATGAATACATCATGGCATGTTACTAGAGATCCCATTGTAAATTAACCCTTTAAGCATATGTGCGGTGAAATGCCACACAATCACAAAATTATAATTAATTTAAATTCACGGTGAGTAAAATCTACTATGTATAATGACAATAGCCACCAGTGTAACACAAAGCAAACCGGGGCTACTTTTGCAACTCGAGTAGAACTTATGCTTCTTACGCATAATTAATACATTAAGTATGTAAACTGAATCGCACAAAACAAATTTAAAGAAGTCCCTGGACGTTAAATGCGTACGAGAGGCGAATGTATATTCGTATAAATGCACATGAACATACCTCCTCACTGGTGGACTTGTCGTGGCGCGGAGGGGTGGTCGGCTGTCCCGCCTGGCTCAGCAGGTCGGGGAGTACCGAGCTGGTGCGAGATCCACTGCCTTCGTTGGCACCGCTCGACCGACCCTACACCCAATTTAACATTTTACTATAATCTGGAACACGTCCATGTTTAAGTTTTTAATTAATGATAAGTACTTCTGTTAAAACATTCAATTCAACTTCATTACACGTAGATCTTTGGCATTTGATAAAGTATAATTTTAAATATATTTCTCTCATAACTAAGTACTTAACATAATATTGTGTGTTTCATAATATATTTTATTAAATACCAACAAAATCCGCGGAGTACTTTAATTAATCGTTATTCATTTATAGTTGTAATCGTATCGAAAATAACACAAGTTTTACAAATATTTTACACAAAATCATAAACCTATGTTACTATTAACTTATCTCAAACTTAGACAAACGTTTATATAATGTAGTGTAGCAATATTAATAATTTGGACAATAACAGAGCTCGACATACAACAGCAGCCAAACATGCAGTAGTAAAACACATTCACAAATTGATGATTGTTTCTTGCCAGCTTCTGTGGCATGGCGTTAGGCAGCATTCCTAAATGGTTAATTTTCAAGTGTTGATGGCGTAAGTAG
>OX451387.1:12668322-12803314 GCA_949629135.1 Eremobia ochroleuca
ATTCGACCACAACGCGTTGGATGTTTTACTGTGACCACAACGCATTGTGAGCTATTTTTTCGCTCAATGATCAGTTTCGGTATTTGAGCGTAACATATATAATCAATCAAAGTAACTATACCTACATTTTTATACAACGTGTAACGTTAAATGCGCAAAACCTGAAAATAGTTTGATCAGAATAACAAACAGAATTAATTGAACCACTTTTTAATATAGGTCACATTTTTCAAAAATCTTCATTAAAAACGTTGCCGTGTCTATTTATTAATAGGTCAAGCAACCCAATGTCAGCGCGGCGCAGCGGCCCGGTGACGACTCCTCCCTCGGTAAAGCGTCGTCGCAGACGCAAGAAACGATTAGAATGGCCAGTAAAACTAAAACAGCACATAAAACCTTTAAAATTTTTTTAATGACTTATTTTCTCTCTGAAATAGGTCAATTGAATTAAAAATCAGCTGGGGTGTCTGAGGTTTTGCGCATTTAACGTTACACGTTGTATATGCACTTTCGCCATTTTATAGATAATTCATTCCTTTGCTAAAAAAATAGTGGGAGCGTTAATCAATAAAATGTTTGAAGGCGGTTTTGACTGCTTCATCGGAATTTAATTTTTGAGCTTTCAAGAAATTGACCAAATTGCGGAAAAAGTGGTAATCTGTTGGAGTAAGGTCCGGAAAGGTGGATGGTGGGTGTCGGAGACTTTCCAATCGCAGGAGTAAAAAAAAATCTTATTTCAATCTTTCTGGAGTGGTAAGGGCATTGTCCTAATCTAATACTGCGTACAGCTTGACTTTAGGTAGAATTCCAGCGAATCACTCCTCAATACTCCTCTGCCTATATTTCGACATGATTTTGGGAAGTAAGTTTGATACATTTTTAGTACTTACTACTAGAAAAACCACCAAAATCAGTCTGTCTTCGTATTTTTTATTATCAAGTAAAGTTGTAAATATCAAGTTTCGAATCAATCAAGACTGTGAATGAAACATAATATATTTTTATCCGATCAATGCAAAAAATATTTTGTTGTTTACAGTTAAATAAAAATGGTAAATTTCAAATATCCTGACCTAAAACGATGTTTCATTGCGTATTAATCACATCACTAGTAGAGATAGTGTTGTATTATTTTTTTAAAGAAATGTCAGTTTACTGCAGCTAATTAAAAATCCCACTCGCGACCTAGCCGAGTTACAAGCTGGGTTGTTCGAGACTAGTTGAGCAGATCCAACATAATCACAGAAAAACCATAAGCATGAATAATGTCTTATGCAACTTTAAGTAACAACTATGAAGTTTGAAAACTAAATTAAATACCTTGACCATTAGTAGGAGCGCGAGGTGGCCTGTTAGGAGGCTCGTTACCAGACACGACGCCGAGTTCGTTAAGTTGTGCAGCCAACTTGTCCAAGTCCTGCCGAGTGGTACATTTTGTAAAAAAACAACTTTAGACAAGAGAAATATCGTAGGCATACAATTATATCAATAATAAACACAACTCAAATAACCTACCTCTGGCCTTCTCGGTGGAATCTGCAGTTGCAGTTTAAATCGGATGTGCAAAGAAAGTTAACAGCGTGACATGAAAATAAAAAAAAAAGCTAATAAAATGAAAGTAACAAAGAAATACATACAATAATTATTAGCAGAATATACAATCAAGTCGTTACTATACTCAGTAAAATATAGCGCGATACAGCATTTGTAGACAAGTCTTCGTTTTTTCTACACTAGATTCAAACTGAAGCTGGCCAAAACTTAAGCTTTTGTTGACTTTATTTGTATAGTTTTTGAAACGCCACACAAAATCATTCTATTTATATGCTTAGTGCCATTGTGAAATACTGAAATAATAAATCTTTGAAATCGGGAGTAGCTGCAGATGTGATTATCAACGCATATTTTCCGGAGTATAATAATAGCGGTGGCACAAACTCACGTACCATGGGTTTGAACAATTGATGTGAGCCGCGCTGCGGAGGCTGCGGCCCGCTGGCCGGCGGCGTGCCGTTGTTAGAGCCCGAACTGTTTGACGAGCCGGACGACTTTGGTGTCGGTGGAAGAGGCCTGCAATTACCACTTTCATTAACCAAAGCAATACACAACAAATACAACAATTAACAATTACAACAAATATACAATTTTTAAAAGTTAAATTATCATACAACTACATAAACATAGTATCAGTTACAAAACAATTTATTACATTATACATAAAGCAATATTTACCTATATCTATTAGGCTGTTGTGCCTGTGGGTCTGGTACAACGATCAGTCTTTGTGGTATAGATGGCCTTGCCGGTGGGCCTGGCTCTGCAGTACCAACAAACAGCACAGTGTTAATGAATATCACATAGTTATTGCAAAATGTCTCATAAGAATAGTTAGACAGTTATGTCACCTGGAATTTCCTCACGTTCTTCACGCTTGCTGTTACGTTTCGGGGGCGGCTGGGGCTGAGGCGCTTCGGCGGGTCTGGTTAATAACACAAATGTTAAGCGACAGAAGTTAATAGGCAAAACAATGTTGTATAAGCAATGACCTACCTTGGTCCTTCTTGGATTTGTTGGAAGTTCCGACGCAGAGTATCACCGCCCTGGTGAGCGGCCGCGTTGTGTACGATAGACGACGGCTCGCCGGCGACTGCGTTCTCTTCTTCCTCGCCTTCCGATCCAGAGTACTTGTAGTCCTCCCGCACCGAGTTGTCCTGCTTGCGCTTCTTACACCTGTCTATATGGTCCTTGAGTTGTATCCTTACTTGTCTCTCTGTGGGTTGGTCTCTATAAAATAATTTAAAAAAATGTAAGTATCTAGACTTCCTTTTAGTATAACATTTGGATTTAATTTAATCTTGTGTTAAAATACTGATTTACCTTATAAATGCATGTTTCAACAGCTGTTCAGTGTACGGCCGTTGATGATAGTCTTTTACAAGCACAGTTTCAATGAAACTATGAAATTTTTTAGCCCATTTCTTTGACTTGAGACGAGGCGGCGGGTTTCTGGAATTACAAGTTATTTTATGAGTTTTTGCACTAGAAATAATAGGTATTGCTGTAAAATGCCAATGAAATTATACCTTGGAATGAGGAAAAGAGCCCTCATCGGGTGAAGATCACAAAGGGGTGGTTGACTTTCTGCCATCTCGAGAGCAGTTATACCGAGCGACCAAAGGTCAGAACGATTATCGTATGTTGCATCAGGGTTTTCGTCGCACGCAATCACTTCGGGCGCCATCCAGTATGGAGTACCGATGAATGTGTTTCTTCTACCTATAGTCCTATCGAGTTGCGCCGACACTCCAAAATCCACTGATAACATAAATGGTTGCACAAATTATTTGTCATGTTTGAATTGGAGTCACACAACACTTGTAACAAATTTTAATATTCTTTAGTGCCATGACATAGAAGCAGAATGTACACACGGCGACACATTAAGCTATACATTTCCAGTTTTAGCTGACCTCGCATTATATAAGTTTTTCGTACAATCAGAACTCAGCTTATAATTAATAAGACGTATAGTTGATATGTCGCCATGCATACAACTTACTGTATGTGTAACTAAGCAAATATTAATGTAAATATCAGAATGTTATCTAGACATGTGTGTTTGAATACATACCCAGTTTAACTTCAGCATTGTCTGTAAGCAAGACATTTTGTCCCTTGATGTCACGGTGAATGACTTTGTTGGAGTGTAAATAACTAAGACCTCTGAGAATTTCTCTACAAATGTATGAAATCCATTCTTCTTTTAACGATTGCCCCTTAGTGGACTTTACTAAATCTGTCACAGACCCTAGAAACACCAATGTTAAAATATGTAAGTCAAAGTCAGGCTAGTAGCAATGCACAGCTATGTTGAGTTAGCTCAAGAAATAATAAATATGCACTAGTATGTGCATCATCAGGATCAGGTAATACATGAAAATAGAAATCTTATAATATTTCTGTTAATTTACCTGTTCTAAATAAACAGAAATGTTGACTCAGAAATAGGGGGTATTAATTATATTACAAATAAGTCATAAAAAGTACAAGGGGCACATACCAGCTCCACAGTACTCCATAACCAACCACAGTTGGTCATCCTTTCCTGGAGGGCTCTTTTTGATAAAAGCTCCATAGTATGTGGCAATGTTGCGGTGATTAGAGTACTTTTTTAGCACATTTATCTCTAGCTTTATCTCTTCCTCCTCATCTTGTGTGACATCCATAACTTTAATGGCGGCAAGTTGACCTGTTTTTGTGTGACGCCCCTAAAATTTTATCATTTATTATTTGATGGACTAAGAATAATATAACTTCTTATATGTATGTAATTATTTGTTTTTAATATCCTCATTTTAACCCTTTGCACTCCGTTGTCGCCATATTTGCGACATTAAAAAGCTAACATTAAATCTGCTGTCGCCATAGCGGCGACATGTTTTATTTGCTGTACTAATATAGTGCTGGAGTTGCTGGTAGCCTCTATGCCTTACTAGGCTGGAGTGCAAAGGGTTAATGTTCACTCAGTTTTCTATATTGGTATATTCTCACAAAGTAGATGAGCAACTTGTTAGTTCCTAGATCAAAATGTGACACTGCAATACTTGAAGCCTATTGATAATCTGACATGATGTGAGGAAGCTTTAGAGACTGGACATATTATTTATTTCTTTGTTTGTAAGCAATTAGGGAATAATCATCAGATTTAATTATGGGAATACATATAATGATGTGAATGTGATTATTTCTAAGAAAATTGCTTCTATTTGATGTAACCTGGATTTTTACAACCATATTACTACATAACATTGACAATACTCAGATCGAATCGAAAAAACACCATTCATTTTTAAGCACATATTTAAATACAAGGCAATGTTTTTACTGCAAGAGCCACTAAGTAATTTACTAATGTATTATTTCTTAAATTCATAAGTAATCATATTTTCTCAGACGAGATTTGTGTGTATAATATTTACAAAATTCTAGATATATTAAAAATAAATTTTCTACATTATGGGGTTACATATAGCATTCTCTCATCTGCTAAAAATATTATTCTGTGAGCATCACTCTATCCAAAAAGGTGACTAATGCAATATTCCTTAGGACAAAATAACTAACCAGTAGTGTTTAGCAGTACGGTTTAAAGACTGATCATAATAAATTATGATAATCTAATCACAGTTGTATTACAATATTATTATGTCTTGATCAGATTAGTACTTTTATGACTGTATATGTGCCTCTTTAGCTTACAAGCTGTATCTTTTAACAATTGTTTAATGGTTTTTTATTCAAAATGGAATGTGTTTTTTTAATTATTTTTATGGTAATAAAATGTTGTGAACATAGTAACTATTATGCTGTCTATGTACTCCACTATTTTCTAATATTGTGTTTAAACTCCCTTTCTAGAGTAGTAGGGTGAAAATTACCTAAATAATAAAGGTTACATTTCATCCTTTTAAATTATTTGTAGGTCATAAACTTGTGAAGCATAGAACATGTAAATATGAACCAATGTACATGTTTTGGAGAGCAATAATACACCAGACGAACCTCTGACCCAGATGCGGGAGCGTATAAATCAACAGAGTATATAATTTTCTAGTCATAAAGATTCATCAATTTAAAGTTATGAAAATAGTACCTAAATTATGAGAGACGAGAAAAGGCAAAATTATCCTACATTTTAAAATGTAGTGGTACCTATTGAAAGTCCACTGATGGGAACTAATGAAGTTCATTGACATTAATAGACAGTGCTCTTTAATTGTAATGCTTTCATTGGAGCCTATTAAGTTAATTTTTACTAGCACCATGTCATCTATTGCAGCTTGTAAGTAGACCGTGAGGAGAGATCCAATAAAAGCAATCAATTTAATTACTTAGAGGTGTAGTTATACGTACGGGTATAGTTTATTATTGCGCTCCGGTTTTTAATCTAGTACATACCTTGTATACTTGTCCATAGGTGCCATTTCCGACCACTTCTATGAGTTCGAATATACCAGCAGGATCCTGAAATAACACGTAAATTAAATGAAATAGCATAAAAAGATTATTATGCCATTTCAAGTAAACCTTCACTTATGAATATGATTCACGCCCTGTGAGATCATTGCCCTTTGATTACTTTTTTTCTGGAAGTTTAGGGAGCCCCAGCTTTCTGGATATTCAGGATGTATAATTAATAATAATAGTTTTCTTTAAAAGTTTACCTTTAGTGCGCTGAGGTCAATGTCGTCCAATGAACAATTTACAGACGGTGCCAGTTGATGCGCCATTTTGAGTATATTGTCACACACGAAGACAAAGCACGAGAACCTCACATCAATATAAAAAGCGTATAAAACACCTAAATTACGACATTGGGATTGAGATTAGGGAAATTTTTAATATCGCACGGCTAAACAATTTAATAAACTCATTGTTTACACTTAAAATTAAGTAAATTACAGATACACAATTCGTACGTCGCTCACACACCCGGCAGGGATGCCAGATTAATAAAAAAGTATGGACAGATTATACATAAATAATTATTGTTAAATTGCAGTTGCCATATACAATTATAAATATTTCTGAATGGATAAATTATTATTATATATTGAAATGACCAATTGGGCCTTAATGAATGTTTTCTGATAATAATATTACTTAAATATAATTTTGTTCTGTAGAAGCCACTTCTTTTCAGTAGATCATAGTGCCATCTACCGGAAGTATTTCATATTATTCTATTCAATGTCTTCTAACAGTACCTAATATTCATCAGCCACAGCTATGATCAAGACCCAAGAAGGAAATATCCTGACCCAGACAGAAAGAAGTCCTAAAGTTAACATACGGGAAAACAGCGTTTTAGTGGGAATTATGAATCAAAACATTTACCGCACTGCAGAAGGCCTACAAAACAAAAACAGTAGTCAAAACTAAATGGTGTAAGTTTTCGCTTCCTGTTACATAGTAGATAATTCGGAAAGGCGTGCTGACTGTTGAAAGAAGAACTAAAGAGAGGCGCCTTGCTAATAATTTGCAGGGTAAGTAGGTGATGTGCACATTATGCAGAAAAATATTGAATTTTCTAACTCGGCATTCTTCAATCAACAACACACAACTGCAATAACTGCAGCTGCTACATTCGTACCATACCCTTTGCCTACGCTAGCGCCATTTTCGAGGGTTTTTGAACTGTTCTTTATTGCTTATAGCTGGACACTTTTTCAACTTTCCCCCCATATAAGACGAATCTCCTTACCTCTACCCTCCATACTAAGGGGGAGGTTAGTTCGAAGGCTAATTCTAACATTGCTTCTACCTTCTGCCTAGACGCCAAATGAATCCTAACGTTATAATTTTGAAACGTTTCCGCGAAGAAATATAGGTTCTATAACTACCCTACCGGGTAAAGCTCGTCCTAAATTGAAGCACGTAACGTATGCTTCACCTCTTACGCTCACGTTTGTTCTCGATGATACCTATCTTATCTGAATCAACTCGACGATAACTCGCCAATCTAGGATTTACAGCTCTGCTGCAAGTTTATTTTTGGCAATGTTCATGAAGTAGGTTGTACTTGTACAATAAGTACAACATCGTATTCATAAAAAAATAAAAATAGTGGGCGGGCGTTTGAACGCTAGATTAGGTCGAGTGATTTCAAATATCACGTTGCTAGTACCTACTTGGCATTTATTCGTGCCGCGAAGTAAGCAAATACCTAGATCGACTTGTGTTTTTTATTTCAGGTGTCTGTGTAGTAATTAAAATATTATTTTCCTAGATACTAGATATATCAGGGGTAAGTAACATACAGGACATGTGTGAGTATCTAAATCCCATACTCCTGTACAACCATGAAATTGGTCGGTAGGAGTCTCCCTATGGATTTCGCCACTTGTTTAATAGTAGATTATTCACTAAGGGGATTATTTTTAATCCTGAATGCGACGAAGGATTCTAGGGCTCCCAAGCGTAGTGAAGGAGCTCTGAGTTAAGTCCTGAGCCAAGCGATTGAACTAAAATGATATATCTACTGCCTGCCGGGTTTTTTTTTTATTTTTTCAATCTAATCTCATACTCTTTTGTGTTTTTCATGAAAATCATCAAAAACACAAAAAAATAATATCGTCAATCAAAATCCAAACCCAACATTCTAACGCGGGGTACCTACCTATACCCGCCACAGCAACCGATCACTTTGTTCGTCGACGGCGACTAAAACCTATGAAGTGAGAACTCTTTGGTCGACCTGTACATTAATAGGAAAAAGTTTTTTTTTTGTTGGTTTTTGATGATTGGTTTTTGTTGACGTTCAAAATTCATGTCACATTATTGAACAGCGGGTCATAATGAAATTTAGTACAATATTAATGCCCGACTAGAGCCTAGGACTTAAATGACTTGCTTTAGTTTACATTTGAAAACTCTGAATGACATCTAATTTGACGTTAGCGAGCAGGTGGTGTGAAAAAATAATAGGTCTATTACCTATGAAATTGCAGTTTTGTATGAAAAAATTTAAACGAATTTTTTTCATGTATTTTTTTATTTGTATTAATCGAAATAGTTAATCACCCATGCAATCAATGCATCTTTGCCAACGCAGTGGCAGTTTATTGATGCCCTTCTTAAAGAAATCAGCTGGACGGGAGGCAACAAATTCTTCAAATGCATTTTGTACTGCCTCTCGGGTAATGAATTTTTTTCCCACCAAGAAGTTATCCAAATTCTGGAAAAAGTAGTAGTCTGTAGGCGCAAGGTCTGGTGAGTAGGGCGGATGACGGAGAGCTTCCAACCCCAGTTCTTGCAACTTGGAGACCGTCTGCTGTGCAGTATGAGGTCAGCGAGGAGCAGCGGAGACGAGCGATTGACCAATGCTGGTTGGAGATGTGCCAGCTTCTCCATCATTGTGTTCAGTTCTTCACAGTACACATCTGCAGTAATGCTCACCCCGTTTGGTAAGAAGCTGTGATGAATCACACCGGCGCTAGACCACCAAACAGTGACCATCACTTTTCTAGGGGTAAGTTTTCGTTTAGGGCATTGTTTAGGTGCTGAACCAGGATCCAACCAAACTTGCTGAGCGCTTGCGGTTATCAAACAGAATCCATTTTTCATCGCAGGTAACAATGCGGTTCAAAATTCCTTCATTTGTGTGTCTGTTGAGCAGTGCAAGGCACGTCTCGACGCGTACTTCGCGCTGGCGATCATTGAGTTCGTGGGGCACCCATTTATCAAGCTTTTTTACCTTGCCAATTTGACGCAAATGGACCAATATTGTTTTGACGCTAACGTCGAAAGCTGCTGCTAATTCAGCCATAGATTGTGTATCATCAGCTTCCACAATCGCCTTTAATTCGTCACTGTCGACCAAAGTCTTCGGACGACCGCGAGGTTCATTTTTCAGGTCGAAATTTCCAGAACGGAAGCGAGCAAACCAATAACAGGTGGTGCGTTGGTTTGTAGTGTTAGCTCCGTAAACGTCGTTGATGTTGCGTGCCGCTTGTGCCGCGTTGCTGCCACGACGGTACTCATATTCCATAATTACTCGAATTTTTAATGTATTCATGATGACGAAAAAGATTGAAATGCGATGAAAATGTAACACTAATCAATAAACAAATGACTACTTTTGGAAAAAAAATTCCATGTTTTTAAAATATAATTAATTTGAAATTAGAATTCTTAGCCAAACAAAAATTATTTTGATTTGAAATGGCCAGTACGGCAATTTCATAGGTAAAGACCTAATATATACTTCATACTCTGTCAAGAAAGTACCGGGAAATCATCAATAATACACAAAATGTTAGTTATTCATCCAAACTTATTTTATCACCTTCAAAGTATGCTCCTTCAGAAACGATATACTTACGCTAACGAATAAACCAAAATGAATAAATCAAAACATTTTTTAAATGCTTTTTCCGGAACTGAGTTCAGTTCTCGCCGTGAATTCTCCTTTATGTCTTCTACCGAATGAAAACGGGTGCCACGAAGTGGTAATTTGAGTTTAGGAAAAAGGAAGAAGTCGTCTGGAGCCATGTCTCGTGAATAAGGTGGTTGCTCGATGGTATTTGTTGAGTTTTTGGTCAAAACATCGTTCACAATGATGGCCTTATGCAAAGGCGCATTAGCGTGGTGCAAAATCCAAGAATTTTCTTTCCGCATAACCCTCAAATATATCTACCGCGATAGTCAAAGAAAATAGTCAACATGACTTTGACTTATGATCGACTTTGGCGTGGTTTTTAGGTTTCGGTTCAGTTGGAAGGCGCCACTCCGAAGCTTGTTGACTAGTTTGCATGTCAAACTCGTAAACCCACGTCTCTCGTCACAGTAACAATACGTTTCGTGAATGTTGGGTCGGAATTGACTCGTTCCAGCATGTCCTCAGCGACTCTTATAGGATTGAGTTTTTAGAGAAAATTCAGGTCTTTTGGGACTAGCCGAGCGGCAACATGTTTCATACACAAGTGATTATTTAAAATGGTACGATCGACTCGTGAGACACAGAAAGTTCGGCGGCTATCCCTCTCAAACATGAATGAGGATTTACAGTCACTACTTCCTCTACTTTTGCGATGTTAACTTCAGTTGCAGACGTTGATGGCCTACCAGAGCGAGGTAAATCTTCCATTACATCTCAACCGCTTTTGAACGCTTTGTACCACTCATAAGCACGTGTTTTTGATAAAGTCGATTTACCGTAAGCCTTCTGTAACATTTTCAGTGACTTCAAACACGAAATTCCATTGGCGATGTAAAATTTAAGACAACCTCTTTGTTCGATGTTTTTGTCCATTATGAAATTCGCAACACACACAAGATATGATATAACTAAAAACAGCACTGTGTTTACTCTAAATAACAGATGTAACTCAAACTCCGTGCCAAAATGGACAACAGTTATGATGGTTCCAAATACATTTTTTTTTCAAATTCAAATTAAAAATTGAATTTGGAACCATAAACAAATCATCCATTCCCGATACTTTTTTGACTGAATGTATATCACCCTTCAATGCACAATCATAGGAAAATAAATGGGCCTATAATCTAAATCTGCAGTACTCCTACTTTAACAAAAGATGATGACGAGAATATAATATCAAATATGCTACACGGTTAGCAAATCCTGGCTGTGGGTATGGGGAAAGAGGAAAGAAGGGGAATAATAGATATATTTTATTTATATATACTTTTTATTTGCCCATGTTTATGATAGTCCCATTCCCATATAATAGAAGGCAGCCTATTATCACTAACCTATCGGGCACATATCGAGCAGACTCCACTTGAAAAAGCAGTTTGACTGACGCGGCGATCAAGCTCAGGACCCAACTCCCAGCAGTTCAGCAGTCAGTTAGACCAAAGAGTTTTGTAATGTATGGTTCTAAATTGTCAGATGAGGTTTGGATTTGAACGTGTAATTAAAGATATTGCGATCTTATTGGTAGGCTATGAGTTCATTATGATTACGTAAAAATAAGTATTTCTTAAGTGAAGATACTTATGGTTGTGTATACCGGTTACTAGCCTAGATAGTTGCCTCAACACGACGTGTGGTGTTGCACAAACCCAAACTAAAATTATTGACTAGATATTATAGAAGTAAAGTATAGCCGCGGTGCTACGTGCGCCCGCGCGGCCGTGCATACCGAATCGTAAGATCAAAGCACGCATAGGTAGTTACTTTACCTACTCCAACACCCATACAGGCCCAGGCCGCGTCACGTCCCAGCGTGTCGGTGTTGCGCACACATGCAGGCGCACGCGAACACTAATAAAAGTATAATAAATGTTAGCGAGACACAAGCGCGGCGCGCGGCGTACGGTACTATTTGTTCGGGAGGGAGGTTGGAGGCACTCATACAAGCGAGGGAGAGGCTGTATCGGTGCTGCCAGCCAGTTTACCGTTGCGAGGCGCGTAGTGCGGCCGGACGCTGGACCGCCACCCGCGCGCCGCCGGCACCCCGAAGCTCTCCGCAGCCCGACACCGCCACCCTGGACTGTCTCGGGACACCCCTGTGCTCCCCCACGCGGACTGCTGTTCATGAACACGACCCTTGTCGCGCTACCTTACCTACAGACTAAGTGCTACGACTCGTGCTTATTTCACTGGAGTGTTAATCCCATTTCAGAATATTTATTGGATCGCTTCATCATAGGCGAAGGTGAGTTTTGCATTTATTTTATATTTTTGTTGTACTTTATTATTACCTTAGATGTTAATCCAGTACCTAATAGGAAGACATGTTTATTTTAATTTACAAAGAAAATATTTATGCATTTAATAATTGTAATATTTAAGTTTCAAACCAGTACAGCGGTTGCGATAACTATTGCTAAATTAATGTTTCCACGGATGAAGAAATTATCATTTGGTTGATAATAATATTGACATTTATGAACGCAGATGAAGTAAAAAGTAGGTTTGTAATTATTTCATGAAACAGTCGGAGAGTATAAACGTGGGCGGTGAGGTAATTGTTGTATAGTTTACCTTATAAGTTGCTTTGATTATTACGTCTGGAGCTTACCATAGCAAGAATATAATATGTGAATGCAGTTTTGGTCTTTGAGTTCAGCTTAATTACTTGAAAACTCTAGATTTGGAAGAAAGCTTAAGGAAACAGTAGCCACGTTCCAATGGCAGTCACGTACCTATACTCGCTTTTAGTTGGAAGAGTATATTATACAAAGTTAGTTTTAATCATAGTTATTTTCTCACATTATATCACATACTATACTTGTTATTATCATAACATTCTATATACATAAAATATATTTTGTTAACATACTCGAACGATGAGGCGCCTAGCGTCACAAAATATTGACAGGATCGCATTGTGTCAAGCGCCGTGTCATGTTCTGTTCAAAAGACTTCAACGCGCAGTAGCACCTATTGAACTCGTGCGAACATTGCGCACTACATACATACAATATGACATACACTAACTATCTATACGTTAACTTTTCTCTATATTTTTCTCACGATTGACCATACGGAATGTAGGTAACGGACACATGCATAGATTTCGTGAGAGAAGTCAAATAAAGCCTGCCTGATAGTTATTAAAATAAGGAAAATTGTTAAAATAACTGTCAATTATACACGGAAATATAACGTGTAATGATGAATTAAAGGGTGGAAGACGGCATTAAGATACAAGTTTATTTATCTATCTGTTAAAATGAGTAGTTAGATCAACACAGATTAAAAAGTACAAATGGATACGTTGCACATGGCATTATATATACCTACTTTATGTCAACTTTAATGAGAAACAAGAATTTTCCATAAGCACTTACTATATATATTGACTACTAAGATTCTTATTGGTATCTGGACAATTAAATAACATTTAAAATGCTGCAATTGCACTCTGTTACTCTGACTTTGTTGATCTGATTCTGTGTCACTCAAATTACACGTCGAGACTAATAAAAACGTTTAAGCTAAATTACAAGTCAGGTATGAACGGAAGAAAAACTTGCTGTCTTATAAAACCGGGGTCTGTAGCAAGTACTCATGTTTATAGGTACAGTTGTCTTATATCCGGTTCAGAATTAACTTTATGGGTTATTGCTTTAGATTACTATGAATACTTCTTATATACCTACAATGTATAGTTAGTAATATATTTAACAGTGTAGGTACCTAAAAAGGTGTACCTACACATTGTTTGCATATTTTACAGAATATATGCAAGTCTACCTGAAATAGTTAACTGCATTTTTTATGTAGCTCTTATGCCAAACTGTACATTGATTTCAACAGTACAGTACCTTCTTAAATTTTCAAAATACTTGCCACCTGTGCCATTTATTGGATTGCCCATTATATTAAACATTATCGGTGGCGAATTTTTCCAAAAGAATTCCGTTATTCCAATAATCTTGATAAAACTTCCATATTCCTAATTGTTAGCCGATATGCAGTTATTAAAGCATTTAACGATATCGCCACGATAAGTGTTTTATTGTCTTAAGTATTTTATACCGGGCTGCGGTTACCTTGAGAGTAGTATTGAATTGGACAAAGGATACAACGTCACAGTACGAATTAGCCCGTGGCGATAGTACAATGAGATGGCATGAAGGTGATGGAGCTTGTTAGCTCGGAGCCGGCAAGGGGAGCGTGTATTGTTCGCAACACACTACCTTCAGTCGAACTCGAATAGCTTGTTGAATTCGTGACATCACTGCGTGTAATGCCATCACAGACTTGCAGCAACCTAAAAAAGAAAAAATCCTACATAACGACTAATGGCATCTAATTACGTAGAATACGTAGCAAATGAGTATATTTGTACACCAATCAAAAATGTCCATTTAGCTTGTACTTATTACTTATATAATTGTTATACCTGGAAATATCGGATAGAGGATGTTCATTTTTTATAAATAACGACAAATCTATCGAAAATTGCGTGACGAAAAATCGGCGAATTTAATTTACAACGAAAATCACACGACGTAATTTCGGCCTAATGTTTAGTACTTAGTTAATTTAAAAGCATTATTGGCGTAAGCACTCTGAATTCCCATCGTTTAATTGTCAAGAAATGTGTCGCTAGGCTAAGTGAAAATTATCATAATGAGTGTATAAGCTATCGTTACCATCAATAGCATAAAGATAAGAAATCTGGTCGCTATTGCGCCTGAGGCCACTGGGCTGGGCTATCAACTTGATTTATGCACTTTTGAGGCCTTTAAACCTAATACGCTATTACTTACGAGTCTCTGAGTAGAATCAATTTGCTTTTACCCCGGAGAGTATTCGGGAAGTAAGTCTGATTTGTAATCAAGAGAATTTATTTACATGCAGACATTTTGTACATACCAATGATCCGGAGATGACCATAATGTATGTTGTGTTAGATTAAGTTTGGGATAAACGATCTTTATGGATACTCGTACTGTTGTACCTTAGAAGGGAAAATAGTTGTCAGTAGATGTCTAAGAATAGGATTTGCGAAATATTTTTGTTTTTCTGCTTTTGTGTGCCGTTTAGTAGACGTCCTGATCTTCACAATATTCAGGAATAGGTCGCTGGGGAATAAGAAGCAAATCATACAACGCGCCGAATAGTCTACCACAGTCTAAAACTGATATTGCCAAGACCGCATTCTCATAAACTTGCTGGAATCCACACAGCAAAGCTAAATGGTACACTGGAGGACATTGTATGAACCAATTCAAAAAC
Organism: Eremobia ochroleuca; assembly: GCA_949629135.1. Lineage (NCBI taxonomy): Eukaryota > Metazoa > Arthropoda > Insecta > Lepidoptera > Noctuidae > Eremobia > Eremobia ochroleuca. The sequence continues at coordinate 12,683,543 of OX451387.1, forward strand.
TTGAATGCACCTTCATTACTTATTTGTATTTGGCTTAATGTGTATTGTTAGGAGCAGTGAATAGAAATAGCTCCGTGGATGCTGAGCATGAGCGCCGGTCGTCGTGGCTCGTCGGCGCATGATCGCGTTACGCAATCAAATGCTCCACACGACGGCTCAGCCACCACAGATATTCTTAACTATACCGTATAATGCGTCACGATTTGTCCTTTTAATTGTGTTCCAATTCCGAACGTTGGAAATCGGTGTGTCTAGTCGATCTCATTTAAATGACAAACTGATATGCTTCAATTTTTTTACGACTTGTCGTCGCACGCAACTTTAATGACATAATTTGCGCTATTATAATTTCTAATGTGACGATATAATCGTGGACGTACACTTCCACATCACAGCATCGCGATAACACAGGGAAGTTAAAAGTATGGAGATATATGAAGACGCTTTTAAATTTCCACCCACGATAACGTTATAACGTGTAAATAATTCTATTTTTTTATGGACGTGGACTTGGACGTCCAAAGTAATATCATTTATCCACGTTAGAAATTATAAAGGGGCACATAGGGTTGGTAAATATTTCTTTTAAAATTAAGAATTAGTACCTCTCTTGCTTTTTGTTTCGGCATCCACACCGATTCCATCTAGTGGGTCACCGACAAAGTTATATTTGCGCCTAAAGTAACAAAAGAATGAACATTTTATTTCCAGAAGTTTAGTAATCATTCAAACATAATACATAGAAATCGTATATATTGTAATCGCTGAAAGAAAAGTTAACTGGACAGAAGAATCTTGATTTCTTTGTTAGCATGAATGCAGATACATACACATTAGTCTGCTTGTGCTCGGCCTATTATAGCGTATGTACCTACTACCCACACTTTCTTTATAAGATCTTTGATTATTGCCAGACATACCTTTAAACAAATGCTCTCTGGAAAAGCTAAGGATAAAGCCGCAGGAACACGAAGGTTAAGAAAAAATGTAATTATGTGAAAATTTAAGTCTCATTAGGGTTATATGTTTCCAGATATCCAGAACCAAAGTTAAAATCCATTAACTTGTCAAGAAATAACTGCTCTGTTTCTAGCAAAATAATAATATATATTATGTTAGAAATCACACAAAATAATTTTGTAAATTACACCAATTTATTTGGATGCATAGTAATTCATAAGTTTTTTGCCAATATATAATCGAAAGTAGGTATAGTAAGTGTAAGCGTGAGAGGGCATTTCGTTGAGTAGTTAAGTTCTAGAATTTTCTTTGACCCTCTTCTATTTAAAAAAATCGCACGCCGTTTCTTCTTAACGGATAAGGCATCACATTTGGAATGGCATCGGTTTGAGAGCTTGCATGCTATGGCGAGTCACCGTTCCGGAACTGGTTTTTTATTTGCCAATAAAATAATAAAATAAAATAACTAAAACCCATTTTTTCTCAACTGAGATTTTCAGAAATAAAACTGTTTGGAGGCTGCGTTTTGAGACAACTGAGTGTCTAGACTAAAAAAACCTGGTTTTTAATCATTATTATCCTTGACTGAGTGATATATGTAGTAAATAAATCTTAGCAGACATATTTAAAGTATTTGTTTCAGTTTAGTGTTACGTACGTTGAAATTGCATAAATACAGACATATAATGTGTATATTATATCTGAACCAGAAGGTAGTTTCGCATCGGCCATGCAAACAAACGTGCAATAACATAGAGTACTATGTCGGCTTAAGATAAGAACAATAGAATATCTTGTCCACGAGAGTCGTATGTTAGATTTCTGCGTCCGCGTCCATATAGAAACGAGAAAACCATTGGAAAGTGAATACTTATAAATATGTAGTTTGTTTGATAATTACAAAGATACGATGTATAGGTATTTAGATATTAGTAGATATTTACGATCTCAAACATAATTAAGTACCATAAAACGATTAAGTTGTGTCCGTTGACGTTGTTAAATAGTGTGTAGTATACTTAGTGAAGAAATTCTCTATTCCTTATGTACCTACTGGTGCACATTGTAATTGATTAATTAGAGAGCCTTGCAAATGAAAATAGTTACACGGAGTACTGTTTGCTAGTTCGTTAAACAATAGCATTCTTAAAGCGGTGTACGACGTAATGTGAAAACGGTAACCTTTCTGTGGAATAAGCGGCCTAACGTAATGTTTGATATCGTTCGTCGGGAATCGACTACACGGTCTGAAGGGAGTTTCGCTTAGTTTATCGATACTTTAGAAACATTACGTCGTTGAGCGAAGTCAGTCTCTTTTCTATTGATCATATCACTTATTCATGTGAATGTTTAGATATACCGTTTGAGTATTTGATGTTCTATCACTTCGTAATAGCGCATTGAATGTAGGTATTCCAAATAAGCACAGAGAGTGTTCCTTCTCACTACCACTCTTCGGAGCTCTTACGGCCAAAGTTATGATTATTTGAACCAAAAAGTAAGAGTAGCAATTGAATTTCCATAAGTGCCAATCACAAATCAAAACCGTGGGATGGTGGCCACGTAACTCGACGTACGTAGCTAACATAATAATAACAGTCTATAACTCTCGCCAATTCGAAGGTGTAAAATACTCTGCAGTGAATCGACTCCGCCTGTCCGGTCTGTTATGATTTTCGGAGAAAGTGCGATAATGACGGCTTACAAATCTCTCTCCGTTAATTATTTATTATGTAATTAATAATTATAATAAACGAACTTTTATTGTAAATATTCATTGTTGGGTTTGATGAGTGTCCGATAATTGTTTCAAAGTTGAACCGCCCACGCTTTATTTATTTACTTTAGAAGCACGAATTTATTTTGAATTTTAAATGATCCATGAATAGTTCCTGCCATAAAGGGCCAAGAGATGCCAGTTGCCCGTAATATCTCAATGAGTTACATTTTTTAAAATGCTTTAATCTAGCACGCCATACCACGCTACTATCTAGTGATAGATTCTGTTCAATCACCTAGCAGGTGCACATTAAATATTCAACCTTATAAAACAAATTTAAATTTTGCAAAGAACTAATTAAATTGAAAATTACTTAAAAAAAACTATTTAGTTGAGTAAATTAGAGCAAAATGGGCAGTGTTGAGCCTTGACCCCTCGCGTGTGGAGCGCAGGCGCGGCGCGACGCGGAAGGTTGGTGCTCGGCCGACCGCGACGTGCACTCCTGCGCAGAAAGTGTTTGTCCTTGCCGTACAGCTTGTAACCTTTACCCCTGAAACAAAAACAGACGATTAATTCATTAGGCTCTAGCTGATTGATAATTTTCAGCACGCAATGAGGAAAATGTTGTATGCCAGTAAAAGCGTGATTGACACAAAAACACTGTTCGCAAGTAGGGAAGGTTTTCGTAATTACTAATTACAAGTTTATGAGCTTCATCTCTTATGTAAAGGAATGATATAAACGATGGATGAAACGTTTGTCGATGATACCTATGAAATACCTTGTTCCATTTCTTTACTTTTGGAAATTAACTATCCTTTTCATTAACAGATATCCGTTTCTATGAACATCAAGTAGCAAGGATTTTATCTGGGTAGTAACTAAAAGAAATAATAGTTTATAGATTTGTGTATCGGTATCAGTCACTCGTCCACTCGCCCTCGTTAATTTACTAAAGAAATACATTAAGCAGAACTAGAATAACAACAATACAGATCTAATAAATTGATAAGTTAGGTACTTATCAATTTATTCGATTCAATTCCGTATGAAAAATTGTGTCACACCTAGTCATAGACGATAAATGATATTTTTCAGTTACCTCTACCATATGTAGTCGTATTTATTGATGGGTGGTTAGGTAATTCAATCAATCAATCAATTTGGTTTCATAAACTTACGACACGATAATCACCGTACGTTAAAAACATTTGCTTCTCTAATGGTTAAAGTACTTTAAAATAAACATCAAGTTATTGGAGAATTTACGGTCTTTTTTTTATTAAGCACAGCAATGGTCAACGTTAGAATTTTATGAGGACATAAAAAAATAATGTCTAATAATTTATATCTAGGGTAGATCGATAAATAAACGATGATTTCCGGTAGACACAGCATAGGAGTTTATAAAAGGGTAAAACATACAAAGTAGTTTACTCTGAATGATTATTTTGTCAAGAGATGATTCTGATTTTGAAAGTTGCTTATCTATAATACGAGTATAATTAAAATAAATCTTTTTGATTGGCAATCCACTCTACCTATATTTTTCCACTTGCGTCTTAATGATAATTTTATTAGAATAAACAGAGAAATCTCCATAGATAAGATTAATGACACCAGGAGAAAATATGTACGTTCTTTCCGGTATAGGTACAGACGAAAACAAAAATAATGTAAAGCTTGGCGCTCTGTCAGGCTTTTTACATTTCCAATTAATATCCAATCAGTACCTTTATGTTACTGAACAATGCCGTTTGTCATAGAACATGTTTGTGCATGCATAAATATTGAACTTAGTGTTGATAACCCAGTAACTTATTCATTCGATGTTTTGATTCCACTCTCGAGTGTTTTTTTATTTACTACCTTTATATAGTTTACCCTTTGTTAGCTAATGGTCCTTTAGCTAATATATTTATATATCAAATGACAAATATAACATATACGTGTATAGTGACATCGTCATAGTTTCCGAAATCTAATAATATACGATACGAGATACGGACTCACATCTTTTAAAGGCCGTAGCGTGACTAATCTCCACATTAAGCTTAATATGTAGAAATACACTCAAATCAAACATATATATGAAGCATTTCATAGTAGTGCATAAACACAGGCACACATACACAGCAGACGGAGGTTTTTGTCGAATATTAGAGTCGAAGAAACCACCGAATACCGCTAGCAGTGCCGTCGGTTATTGCTCTCGGATTCCGCAACAAATTAACATGTATTCGGTACGTCTACATTTTATACCTAGTAATTTTACTTTAAATTTGTGTTTTAACTACACGGAAAATTTTCTGATAAGTATTTTAATGTGAAGGTAAAAATGCACTTATTGCTTATCTGAATGCATTATATCAATGTGCTTTAATCAGAGTAAGGAGAGGTTACTATTCTCCGTAAGTATGTCGACAATCAGGCTGCCGCGTATTTGTAAGAGGAGAACGAGGACGGGCCGTTTAGCATTTTGCACTAGCTTACGTTGTTTGTTTGTTTGGCCGCTAGGAAGTGGGTCCTCCTATTAGAGGTATAATGAGGACATACACGTGTAGGCCGCTTTTTGTTTTACATCCTGTACGCTACTCTTACCGATATGTAGATACTAAGTTTTTGCTCAATGTGAAGTCATGTTGACAAATCATTATATCCTGACCGGATATCACTTGTTGCTACTGCATATTTTATGTTACTCGAGCGTCGTTGTTGAGTTCTGACGAGCTGTCTGTCTCAAGATATTTAACATTCTGTTATAGCAGTAGGAAGGGGTTTCCCTTGTCGCCCAGCATTAAAGTAACTATGAATTGGAAATATTTATAGCAAGCAAGAAAAAGTTGTGCAACAGACTCCCCGCAACTACAAATACGAGCGCAATATGAAACGATGTGCATACTGCATTATTTTTTTAAATTTTTATTCTTTATTTTGTTTGTCACGAAGTCATTCGATAATTATGCTGATATTATGAGCAGTTAATTTGGCAATTTCATTTTCTAACCCATAACTTATTTGAAACCTGTTCGTATTCTAATGAAATCCGAATAGAATTCCATTAGTTTATCGTCGTACGATAAGCAAATTAATATGCAGCATTAAAAAAATGTAAAGCTCTAGCTAAAATTCTAAATAGCCACAAAATCGAAAACTGGTTTGTTGTTGGAATATTCTGTGATAGAGTGCAAGTGAAAGTCATGATTGTACATAGAAACAGTTCCGGTTTATCTTGGTTTTTATCTCAGAATACAGAAAACATTTATCATTAATTAGTAAGTCATGCTTAAGACAAACAATTATGTACTTAGAACATAAATGTATGAAGCCTAATTTCAAATCCTTACTGACGCATCCCAGGCTCCCGCACCGCGCCCGTAGCCGTAGCAGGTCGTAGTTTCGTAGAGCCGTAGCTCGTAGCCATTCCCGCTACAATTTTCCCACTTTTACTTTTGATATTTACAAGCAATTTCTTGCCCAAAAGCTTGATGTTAAAATTAGTAAATAATAATTTAATTAATCTAAATTAAAAAAAAAAAAACAATAATGGAGGTATTCATTACAAAAAGTGTGTTATTCATAAGATTTTTGAGAATGAGCTGTTTCTAAATATGGATACGATAGTATAAATGATACATTGATTAACATTTTAATTAATAAAATAAAAAAAACACAATGATTCATCTGTTGTGCTACAAATCGATCTCAGCAAGAAATAATAATAAGAGTACAAAAGCACGCGTCGATTGAGATAATGACATTTCAAACGTCCTTCAGTGACACTTGGACGCGGAAATTAAACGGCTAAATTACTACCTACATTCAAGTGCAGAACTGAACCAGCAGTATCACAATAGTACAATACATATCAGCAGGTAATGCAAATTGTACTATTGTATACTACGGCACTATGTCCTAATTCAATTTGCCCACTGAATTCAATTTTCTAGACATCAACCCTCATGGATTGAATTGCCAGAATAAAAATAGATCTGAGCATGAGCTCAGAACTATTTTTACTCTGGCAATTCCAACATTTGCGTTCCGGGGGCCTAGCTCTGTACGTGATTTGAATTAGACATTAGGAAGTATTAAATCATGCAAGCAGCATCTCAGACGTCCTTGTGGCTTATTTCCTGTATAATAACTTTACCCAAATCTGTACGTAATTTGCGCAAAAATAAACGAGGTAAGGAACTTCACGAACCAACGTAATTGAATGCAGTTGTAGTCACGTATACAATGTTCGTTGCTATTGTTTGTTGTAGCTACTGAGCGTCCTGCGTCAAATGTAGCGGGTCTGTGGAACTGTGGACGGTGGGTCTAGGCAGCCGGTGCCGACTAGGTCTACAATATACGGCTGTGTTCCACCAGCGCGCTGCTGAACAAAAACTCCATTAATGTCATTTAATCCGACCTGTCGAGCGTGGGATTACAAGCGTAGTTTTAGGTATAAATTAAATTTTAATTCGCATTGTACTTTTTCAGTGGTTCAACTGACCTTCGTGTCTTAACGATAAAACCGGAGCATTTCAAGGAAGTTTACCTAAATATACCTACAGTTTTTGTATTGCGGACCTTTGAGAAATTAGGTGCATATTGTTTACCTGAACTCTGGGAATAAATATTTTTTATGGAAAGTAGCTGGGGTTACACAGGGACAAGACACAGGTCGGGGGCTGTGGTGTAATTTAGGTGGGGTCTGAGTTGTGGACTCCACAGTCAAGGCATGGACATGATCTGACTCTGAAACAATTTCAATTAGAAAACACTTTTCATGTATAATCCTTGTGTTGACGTTACACAGTGTATATCTAATCCATATAATGAGAATTCAAAAGTCTCAGATTATAAAGATTGATATAAATCATTATGCGTTATTCATAATGCGGGTAACATAAAGTAACGTAACTACCTTCATTTGTTCCCTCCCAGTGAGAACCCAGTGTGAAGCCTTATCTGGCTTTGTCATTATTACAATACTAAAAATGCGTCCCAGATGAATCTGCAAAATGAATAAAACCGCAACTGTGGTATCCAATTAAGTGGATTGCTAATAAAAGTGAAATCGAAGCGAGTGCAGTGGCCGCACGGCTGCGCGGCTGAGGCGGGCGCTGCGCACGCCGCGCGCCGTCGTCGGCGACGGCTCACACCACCGCCGAGTACCCACACTTATCGCACTGTGCAGACATTTGTTCTCAATCTCAACGTGCACTTTTGTTCTTTGTGTACAACTGTATACACAAACTCATTCAGATTCTGTTCCAAATTCCAAAACAATCATTGAGGGCCATTCCAACAGATAACACTTTCGTGTTCACTTGAAAGTATTTTTATGATCACGGACGTGTTTCGATTCTATTCTTTCGATTTCAATTCGCGTGGGATGAGCTACCGGACCAACAATAACATTCCTCTCATGATGTTTGATATTTAATTTTGAAACATCGCTAAGAGGAAAGGTTTATGTACCTGTTATGACGCTTTTATATTGTCTGGTGCCTAAATATCTACGGCTAACCGGAACATCTCGGCTAAGCCGAACATTATTGTAATAGCAAGAATTTCACAGATTATAATTTTGTATGTTAGTTTGAACACATTATTATGTATGCATGGAATTTGAATTTCATTTAATGCACTTTACGGAATAAATTAACAATTAGTTGGATTATGTTTCCCACTTTCCTAGTGTTCCTTATTAGTGGCGGCATCTTTGAGTTATAAATAGTTTGCAGTTACTTATAACCTACCATGCGTACACAAAACCGTGTAAACGTACCTACATCCAGGTACATTAAATTATTTGGTGCTTTCTCAGACGGTGGTTGATCAAACAAATAAATAACCATGATGTATTTATAACGAGCAAATATTAAGTTGAATATGTAAGTGTAAATATTTACAGATACGTGCATTATGTATAGCTGTTAAAATACGAATTTACCAAACCTAGTTTTCTAACGATTTATACGCTGAAACATAGAAACATATCATTTGTCTTCCATCTTAGCGAGTGCTCCTAATTGATCAATTACAAGAGTAATGCAATTGTAGAGCATAGCAGTTAAACACGTTTGTCTGGTTAACGTAGAGCATGCTGTTTTAATACATTTTGTACCTAAAAACAACCTCAAACCACTGTACCTCTTAATAACTATTTGAATAACTTCAGACCGATATACTAAAAGCCACATTCATATTACTGTGTTGTGTCGTGTCGTGACGCCTTCTAACGCAGTGTTAGCCAATCAAAAGTCGTTGTGATTTGACGTAGTCCTGAATTGGTGTATCCCGAGTCACGACACAGCACGTCACAGTAATGTGTCCGTGGCTTCACGCTGACCTAAATATCTCTAACCCAAATGATCTGTATGAATTCAGGGCACTTCGACGCGAGGTGGATTCGTTTCAAAGGTTCCCGTCGATTGAGTTGGTTTTCCTATTCAGTGATTTGGACTAATGGGAATTCAGACTGAACTGTTTAGACATAAAGTGATAGGTAAGGAACCCATCTTTACCTAACACTCTATGCCTAAACAGTTTCATATCGGTCTGAAGAATATATACAAAATATATTCTGAAAAATATATTCACGATTAGGGGAACAGTGATTATGGGCATCAGTTTTTGAATATCGGGTATTAAAGGTTCCACTTCCGAAGTATAGGTATGTGATGTGGATAAACTTTTTCTGTTTTCCATAATTAATATGAAGGACATTTCTTTTTAAAGGGCGACGACATAAACTTTAAAGTGGTGTTTACGAAGACAGTGCGAGGGGTGTTCGAAGTGGTCGCGGGGCGAAGTGCGAGACTCGCGCGCAACATGATTTATCACGCGCTTAGATCCGGTTCGCGCCACCACCGCTACCCACGCCGAGCTTTGCTCTATTATCACGCCGAATTGATCACTCTGTACTTCGTACAATTATATTATTCGCTTGCTTGTGTTACTTGTGATCGAATACGATATTTTTAAAATATTCACACACAATACTTTCGTTTAAGAAAGCTCTGATTAATTGGACTTAAGAATAATATTTTTTCAAAATGTTAAACTCACCAATTTAGTCTCAAGTTGCATGACTGATAGTGAAAAATAAACAGTCTTGTAGAAACCAAAAAAAAATCTTAGGTAAGTACTTTAACGTTTGAAGTCTGGCAATGATAATACGTAAACGGTACAAAAACCACGAATGTTGGTCAAGCATCTCTTTTAGTACTTTCTTCAAATAAATAGCTGTGAATTGATGTATTAGATGAAATGTAAATAACTGTAGATATTTTTCGCATTATAGAATATATGTTTGATCACCTTGTGGGGCGTCACAAGCTTCTGAAGCGAATCGAAAGTGTCTGGGTATTTCCTTAGAATCTTATTACCCAAAACAATTCTGTAATAACATGTTTGATTTGTGTCATGCTCTACCGCAGACCCACCATTTTAGAAACCGATCAATTATATCTTAAAATGATGTACGTCAAACGAACATAATGTACGTATTACCTACCGTTATCGTTGTACGCGCATTAGGTAATGATAAAATAGACATTGATTTTGGCTCTGCTGCAGAGCATACTCTCTGGCAGAGCCACAAAGAACATGTACTCAGGAAAGATAAACGCTACTGTTTTTTGATGAAAACTGTTGTACGAATAGTGTTTATTGCGTACGTGTTGAAAAATGTCGTTATTAGACAGTGGTTTTATTAATTATATATATTATATTAATTGCAGCGGAGCCACAATCAATAACGGTAATACGTACATTATGTACAGACGCCAGCACATCAAGCTACTACAATCTGGCAAATTTCTTTATTAGATTTTCAACTTTATCACTAAAGCATAAGGTTCAAAGTTGATTGGGAAAATTTGACAGTTTAGGGTAGCTTGATATGCTGGCGTACGTTTGACTTACAGCATTGTAAGATATAATTGATAGGTTTCTAAAATATTGGCTCTGCGGCAGAGCATGACACTGATTTATATATTTTTGAATAAGTTCTCAAAGCGTAGTAAGATTTACTTTTTACTTCTGTCAAAACAACAAGTAACAATATTTTATATTATTCATACTTGAAGGGCACAGGGAAAGAAAGATCATTGTCAGATACACCTCATTAGGAGATAATAATAAAAAACTGATTAACTAATTAATGCACTTCATTAAAAAAATGAATAAAGCTTATCTTAATACTATGATAACAGGGCATTACTATGTATTATATTTTATACCTATTACATATGCCTTTATATAGTTAATATTTTTTATAATTTTTTTTACTTAAGATTTTTTGAAAGAAAGATCAATGTCACTTGACTATGATTCTTTTTACATGTTTCTAATATGTAGTTCTTCTAAGTAACTTAAATGAAAACACAAAAAATATTTACACTTTGATTTTATGCCTTTGAATAACTTACTATTATTTACTTTTTTATTAAATTTGTATTAATATAAAAATGATTAATACAAAAAAAGATTAATTAAATTAAATTATTAATACAAAAAAAGATCAAAGTCCATAGACAATGATCTTTTTTAAAACAACAGGGGTGACTACGACCTTTCTTTCCTACATCCATACTAGCTTTTAAAGACTCTTGTGTGTAAACTGATCTGTTTATTCGTTTTCTGGTTACAGGGCCTAATAGTTCAGTAGGTTTTCTACTAGATGGCATTGTTATTTGAATATTGAAAAAAAATGACAATGATCCTTCTTTCCCTGTACCCTTCACTTATGATTACTTTCATCTAGGCTGTTGAAGTAAAGTAAAATGTCTGCATCGATAAACGATATTAATGGAATGAATATTTTGATGCTTTAATGAGCTTGAACGAATTTTGTGATCCCCCCCCCCCCCCCCCTTTAACTTAGTTGTACATATTATTATTGTTATTTTAATGAAATAAATCTGTAGACGAGGCGTTTCTGTACATTGAACATATTTCTAAAAAAAAATATTTGGGTGTTAAAGGATAACCAACAGATGACCAACAGATTTCATCAATTATTGGAATTATTTTCTGCTTGTAGGTTTGTCTGTTTGAATGTGAGACATTTTACATGAACAGAGAGTTCGTAAAAGGTACCAAATAAATACGGTTAATTTTACTTTACTCAAATATAGTATAGAACTCGGAGTAATTATTAGTTTTTGTCTCATCGCAATCGCTTCACTCTATCAAAATATATAATCAATTTAAAGTATTCTAGAACAACTACAAAATGTGGAAACACGTAATGACATCTACTGGCGCGATATAGTACTAACGCAAACATTGTGATATAAATGACACTATTCACGTCCTAAAGGTTTACCTTTATGACGAAATAACACAGACACTTATTTCTGAGTTATTTAAAAAAAGTAATGATTGTAATGTTATAAAAATCGCTTTCGATGGTTGATTAGTGGCGCTAAAAGAATTTCAAATAAAAAAGTGCGGATCATGTAAGATAATAATAATTTACGTGGTGTTCTGAGTGATTAAGATTATTGATTTAAGAAAGTTGATTAATGCAGAGCGAGTTAATCAAAATCACTTTGTTCGATAGATGGCTTTAAGCAAATGTCGTCAAATTCTGAATCGCGGGGTTACTGGAGCGAAATTCTTAGTGTTGTGTCCCCTTCATGCGACTTTTCATCTATGTAATAGAAAGAGAGAGAGAGAGAGAGAGAGAGAGATAGTTTACATGATTTTCGAGAGTACTGAAGCCAAAATAAAATCCAAGATGGTGATTGCAAAAATGTTTCGTCATGGGTGCCGTTTTCATGGTTTTCGAGAGTGCTAAAGCCGATAGTGAGATCAAAATGAAAATCCAAGTAGTTTAAGAAGTAAGAAGTAAGCCTGTAATTTCTTGCTAACGACTTCCCGAACTAAGGTTGTTTTGCAGTTTGTAGGGTTTTTATGGAAGTCGGTTATATTTTTTTGTAATCTACACCTGTATACTGTATTAATTCTAAAGCGGAGTGTACGGGTAGTAGAAATATTTTTTCTTGGTTTTCGGCCGTAAAAGAAAGTCTAAACCAAACTCATGTCCGAAGTTTTCTTCATGGGTGTCATCTTCGAAGTTTTCGAGGGCGGCCAGTGTCGAATACAACCAGAGTAAATGGGTTGCTTTTCACACGGGCATCTTTATCTAGGAGCTTTTTCGAGGGACAAGAAACCTCTCCAACATCGTTTACAGAGAACCATCTTTTTAGTTACATAAGGTTTTTAGATCATGATACTTTCATATTTGTCAATACATATTTTTAATGGTGTAAACATGAATGTCCCCATTATTGACCAAAACAGGCAAACATGTTATTCCTGACTCGGTCCAGAAAATCATTCATTTCAATTCTGTTCATCAGAGGAGAAACAAAACCTATCTAGAGTTTTGTCTGGATGATATTTTCCGGGTGTGTACAGACGCCAGCACATCATGCTACCCGAAACTGTCAGATTTTCCCAATCAACTTTGAACCTTATGCTTTTGCGATAAAGTTGAAAATCTATTAAAGAAATCTGACAGATTGTAGTAGCTTGATGTGCTGGCGTCTGTACAACCCGCAGCTCAGTGATATCATTAGGCGGCTGAGCATGATGGCTGCTCGCGTGGCGGTGAAGCACGGCGAGTCGGCGACATACCGTCACGCCATACCCCACGTTTTGTAACACACCACGACTCCCCGCTTTACGTAAAATACTTGCCATTTTGCTTACCTTCGACGAATTGAGCGTGAGAATGCTGAAACTTCAGCTATCGCTTTATGGGTTTGTTAATTGTTTTGTACTTAGTTGAATAGAAATTCATCCGCATCTTAATATCTGTCATCTATGTCATTGTCGCCGTTCACAAGGCTACATTTTCAAATTGGATGAATTTTCTTGGAGATATAGATTAATTTGCTTGTCTAAACAGCCTTGCGATTGTGTAACCATCTCACCGTGAAAACTTGGGTGAAGTGAGTCGTCAATAGTGTCAATCCCTAACATCAGCATGACTCACAGCACACTCTAAGCTCACTTCACCTTAGTTATCACGGTGAGATTTTTCCACAATCAACCGGCTGGTCCCAATTTCTTTGTTTGGGTATTTTTTATTAACTGCAAACGATAATTTTAAAGCAGTTAGGATTAAGAGCAATGAGATGAAATCAAATGAAGCACTTGGTCCTATATTTACTCAAAAAGAAAGTCTGAAATGGCTAATGAACATGATGGCTCACACTTATGTCAAATAAAAACTGCGCTTCTGCTATTATCTAGACAAATCACGATTTGTCTGATGCGATTCTCACGCCACTGGCAGTGGCCTATAATGAGTCACTAGACGGTGTGGCGTGGCGCTCGAGTGGCGTGTGTGTGGGTGGCGTGCGTGCGCACACTGCTGACTTCGTGTTACGGTTAATGTTAGCTTGCATCACACGCAGCGCGGACGATGACGCCGAAAGAGACAACGAAGGAAAGTCGTGATGAAAACCTTACATTAGCGTTCACGTTTGCAATATTATAATTACAGTTAAAATTTACTTAATAAAAGTTTTTATTGTTGAAAATTAAGTTTCGCAACATTTTAAATTGTTTTTTCAGTAGTTCATTAACAAAGAAAGTTGAATTTATAATGTTTGATCGTCGCCGCTTTGTGCAGTGAGGCAGTGTTCACTGTTCGCCGCCTGCGCACTGCGCACACGTTGCGCCTGTCATGGTTATTGATTGACCAATTGAACTCGAACGTCTCATTATTTATTTGAAATTTGTGTTGTGACAGAGATAATTGCTAGACATGTTGCTAATATGGCTTATTGTAAAGATAACAATGGAATGTATATTTTGGGAAGGTTAGTCATGAGCAGCTTTGTGGTTATTACTCAAATAAGTTTAGGTACTATGATTTAAAGCCTACACATCTGCGAGTAATTTTAATTTAGAGTTAGGGTCTTAATCATAAAACCTATTAGGATTATATTAAATAAACCACTTAAAAGTGTTATGAGACTATTTTCTGACCAATATTTCAAACACAAAAATTATGATACTGTAGGGTATAACATTTCCACGCAGGCAAGAATTACACGCTTTAGCACTGTTGATGTCTGCGTGTAAGACAACCTCTAATGTTATACTGCCTATATTATACTGCCTAGTATTTTTTTGAACCTTCCTTTTCTTCTAACTCGATGACTCATTAAAGTATCGCCCAATTATAAAATGTAGGTAAGTGCGCTAAGCTGCTCTATGCCAGGGGAACTAATCGAAGTTAATTAAATTCTGTTTACATAACACGAGAGTGTTATCATACAATAATACACGTATATAGACCTTTTCATACATTTCTAATGCCATTGATATTTTAATTAACCTCATTGATTGTAAACACTGCATTATAAGATATTCATCATTATGGATGGACTTGAAAGCCGTTTGTTATAAACATTCTTCATCTTCAACATAGTACAATATACACGAAACAACATATTGACGTTTTTAATTATTGTTTTATTATTCGTATGAAGGGTCAACTATTTTATTATGCAATGTTACTAAATCGACTTTTGTCAAGAAGAACTAAACAATAATTATAAGTTTATGAACATAATATTACGTTATACTGGTTTCTTTACGTATTGTCATGCTTTATTATATCCACAATTTAATTAATATAAACGTGATCTGATATTAATAAAACTTTAACGTTCCCATAAACAATGAAGCCTGTGACGACGTTTCTCAGAAAATAAGCTCCACTATAGACTTTAACGAGAATTCAGCAATACAATAAATGAACGGAAAGCAATTAAATACTCAATCGTGTGAACTACGTCATAAACTTCGAATTTGTAATTAAACATAACTTTCTAAGTAGTAAACCCTACATTACCTAACTATAACGATCGCTAATTATAGCGGCATCGAACAAACACAATTAAGCGTAAAATCCTCATTAGGTTGTAGGTTGTACGATAGCTCTAATAATGTAAAGCCAGTCTGGCGGTAAGTAATTGGCGTTTTGTACCGTGAGTGGTCCCGAGTCGCGCCGGTATCGGCACCGCTCGCAACTAATGTAGACTTAAATTATATCGCCGAAAAGAAAAAGTGTACCAATTGAGCTGTGTAAGAGCTAGACGTAAATCAAATTGAAGATGCCCGATAAAGTGGATAATAATTAGTGGAAGACGTGAAAGCGTTGGGAGAAAAATTCGTGAGAGTTTGTTAGTGTGATTGTGCATTTGGTGAGGAACATCCGGTTGAGGCGCGTGGCACAAGCGCCTCGCGGACTCGTGGGTATACACAGCCATCGGCACGAGTAATTAAATGCTATGAACATTATATTCTTAGTCACAGATTCATTAATAAAGATATATTATTATTATTATATATTATTATTACCTGATATATTCTTCTTATATTATTATAAGAGTAGGGCAAGACCAAAGAAACGATGGATGGACTGTGTGAATGATGATATGGCTAGAAAAGGGGTGACTACCGAGATGACGACTAATACTGCCGCAGTAAGCGAAAAAGACGCATACCGTCCAAAAATGTAAAGAAAAATAAACCTTACTAAACAAAAAAGGTGCATCCATTAAGGCTCATTTTTCTCCATTCCCTTTCGGCAGATGCGCCCCTTTTACTTAGGGCGGCAGAATAGAGAAGTATGGAAGAGAGAGACATGGTGCACCGACCCTGAATAAATTGGGTTAAGGGCAGGAGAATGAAGAAAAGGATGATATTCTTCTCATAGGATGGAATAGAATACTCTTTATTACACCGTATAACAGCATATTTTATCTCCAATGTTCTAACTGTCAATGTTTTAATTGAAAGTCTCGGCTCTTGGAGATAAACACGCCACAAATATGTAGATACATTAACGTATCATCAGATATAATATATTCCTTCAAAGTATTTACAAGGGTACAGTCTGCATTAGTGGGTCATGAGACTCATGATACATGTTCTAATTGATGTCACATAAGTTTACGGGCAGACCAACAAAAATTCCAAAAACGGTGTTAACGTTACTTCTTAAGGTCTTGAACAAGCCTCAGCAACCCACCAACGATGCTCGATACTTCGTACAAGGAGATAGGCACTTAATTGGGAGCGATTCACCATTTGCGAATATATTGAAACGATCAAGATGCATGTTCCATTAGAGATAATCCTCAATTGAGACTTAAGACTTGATCACACACTAATCTTGGAGAGCTTTTGAATAGATAATTAATATTATTGATATTAAGAATCACAGGCATAATGAAAGTTCTGAAAAAGATTTTCCAAAAGCGCGCGTTATTGTATTGTAACTTGAAATCTACTGTAAAACAAGATTATTTTGCAGTAAATAGTGATAACATTTTCCCAGTTACAAGCTACACAGCTTGCTTGGGAAAAAATATTTATGGTAGATACATTGTAAGTTGTACGTTATATGAGAAGAAACAATACGACAGAATAATATATTATGAGAAACTTATCCCAGATGGGCTTCGTAAGCCTACATGCTTTTGCAAAACATAATATGATTGGCAAAAAGCATATAACATGTTTATTACTATGTTTAGTCACTAGTGCAAGATATCACGATTTAAATGATAATGTCCGATGTTTATGGGTGTTGTTATGCATAGTAAAAGCGCATTATGCAGTTGCAACGATGACGTTGACATTTAGACGCGTGTAGATAATATGCATCGGTTCTGCTATATTGAACTTTCTTATGCAAATATTTTTATTAATTACCAGTTAATATTTTATAATCTTGTAAATTACTATATATATTTTTTTGCCAGCCACTGAAGAAAATGTTACTAATTCTAAAACATAAACGTCTTGTCATCTCACAGAAAGTGAAATCACTTGGCGGGCTTAAGCCGGTACTATTATGTATTCTGTGCTTAAGCTACGAGAGTTAGAGGTTAAACACTAACTATCTTGACGATAATAAACGTTATTGAAATCAAATTAATAATAAATCAATTAATAAATAAATAATTATCTATTGATATATTTTAATTGAAATTTTTTTAGTGTCAAACCATTTTATTGCACTCCGTGTCATTGAGTTGGTACATCGGCAGTACTTAATAGAAATAATACATGTTATTATAAAATCTTTTGAATTATTCGCCATAAAACATGCATTTTGAATTCATTATCAGTACGAATTCTTTACCTGTGTGTCTATGTATGTACCTACCTACCATTATTGGAAAAAAAATACGTGATGCCTTTTAAAAAGAAAACAATTATTAGGAACTTGAATTTCTATTCATGTTTTATTACGATCTTGATATGCCAATAAATCCATGGTTAGAATGTCAGGTTGATTAATGGATTTTTCCTACAATCTACTATTATATCGGCGCTTATTGACTTGTCCGGTTATTGCTTGTTGCGATGTAGGCGAGATTACTTCTTAAAATAGTTTGCAAAAAGTGGTTGGGTAATCAACTTTAACTTTACAGTTATCTGTCCAGTCATTTGGAATATACACTATACAGGGTATCCATATTTCACTACAACATGCGAAATAAATTCTACATCTAAAGTCTGTAATCTTATCTTAAATCAGGCACTCTCACTTATTCTGGAATTTGCCATTACGATCCACCTAGATATTATGCAGAAGCGGGGCAGCGATCAGCCGCCCACGGCGACGGCACCTAGGTACCTACATACCTTGTACGTACATGCTCGCGATTCGAGATACAAAAAGTTTTGTACAAGTATAGTATAAAAATACCAGCAGTGATTAGCTGAAGTACCGTTACACTGCCGGATTCAATGAGTCTATGGCCAAAAACCACTTGTAACGACTTCGTGGATATCGTGTTCTCTATACCCATTATAAAAGCGTTAAACGTTTGTAGGTTCTACCTACATAGGAAATACGAGGGCGGGTCAATAAGTCCGTGACTTTTTGAATTTCTGACCTCTTTACTGAAAAAGCAACACTACTCCTGTCAACAGGCATCTGCCAGTTGACTCCTATAAAAATTTGAACTTGCTGCGTCAGTTAGTTTGTGTTTGACAGCTATCTTTATCAGACTACCCAGTAATTTGAGGAAAAAATGGAAAAAAGTGAATTTCGTGTGCTTATTAAGCATTATTTTTTTGCGAAAAAAAACCATTACCGAGACCAAGGCTAAGCTTGATAAATATTATGGGGACTCTGCACCATCGATTTCAATGGTAAAAAAGTGGTTTACTGAATTTCGTTGTGGCCGTACAAGCACTGAAGATGCCGAACGTCCTGGACGCCCAGTTGAGGTCTCTACACCAGAAACAATCGAAAAAATTCACGATATGGTGTTGGCCGACCAAAGATTGAAAGTGCAAGAGATTGTGGAAGCCGTAGGGATCTCGCATGGCTCAGTGGTTTCAATTTTGAATGATCACTTGGGCATGAGAAAGCTTTCCGCAAGATGGGTGCCGCGTTTGCTCACAGTCGACCTCAAACGCAATCGTGTAACAACTTCACAGGAAGGTTTGGCGTTGTTTAATCGCAATATGGAGGAGTTTTTGCGCCGTTTTGTAACCGTGGACGAAACATGGATCCATCACAACACACCAGAGACCAAACAACAGTCAAAACAGTGGGTTTCTAAGGGAGAATCGGCGCCAAAGAAGGCCAAGGTGGGTTTGTCAGCCAATAAAGTTATGGCGACTGTTTTTTGGGATGCACGTGGGATAATCCACATTGACTACCTTCAAAAGGGAAGAACAATCAATGGGGAATATTATGCCAACTTATTGGACCGCTTCAATGACGATTTGAAAAAAACCGACCTCATTTGGCCAAGAAAAAAGTTCTTTTCCACCAAGACAATGCAAGGGTGCACACATGTGCAGTTGCCATGGCAAAAATCCATGAATTGGGCTATGAATTGCTCCCTCATCCGCCCTATTCTCCAGATTTGGCTCCGAGTGTCTACTTCTTGTTCCCAAACCTGAAGAAATGGCTTGGTGGAAAAAGATTTGACTCCAATGATGAAGTCATCTCGCAAACAAAGGCCTATTTTGAGGACCTCGACAAATCATATTTTTTGGAAGGGATAAAAAAATTGGAGAAGCGTTGGACAAAGTGTATAGAGCTCAAGGGAGACTACGTTGAAAAATAAAATGATTTATTTATCAAAAAATCTGTGTTTTATTCCAAAAGTCACGGACTTATTGACCCGCCCTCGTATATAATAGCTGCAACGTAATTTTTGACCACACAGAATAATATTTGCAATAAAACTGAATTTCAAGAAGAGAGTAATTTAAATTTAATGTGTAAACGATGAAGTTATATCGAAATTATCTTGATGTATTGGAAGACTAATATGAAATAATGCAACGTTATTAAGTAGAAGTTAATCGGCGTCGTAGTTAATAGAGCCCTAAACTTTATGCCCGGAGCGTTTATTGCGTCCGTAATAGAATGAGCGCTCTGCTTGCGGTCTCGACCTTTTAACTTTAGTAATTATTGTTTAATATTACGGCAGTAGGTAGCCGACGTAACTCCCGCGCTGTGACAGGTAGTACCTAGCTACCGGTAAATATTATGCAACGAGCCGGACGCAACACAATGTTAAGTGCATTATATCTATATGATACTGAGCGCTTCGTGACTCGCCCGATCCTGATCGCGGGCGATGGCGGATGTGTCCGCAATGTCATGATATATCACGACATATAAAAATGTAGGTATTCATAGCAGGCATTTATACAGCGTTCGCGATAAACTCGTATATTACAGACGTTAGTGTGTCTTGGAAGGTGTCTTGATAGCTTTGACAATAATAAAGTGGATAGTACTAGGAAGACATCAGCCAGAGGCATCAGAACTTCGTAATGTGAGCGGTCATCACGCGCCTTTGTACGAACGTCTACCTAACATTGCGATGAAGTTAAAAGTAAACACTTTAAAGCAATAAAGTAAACATCATTCGTTTACATTTAAGGAATTAATACAATCAATCAGGAAGTTGGTTGATTATGTTGAACCACAGAACCTTGTTTTTTTAATGCAAGTCAATCATTCCTGTAACGCTGCAAGATTTAAGACTGTCACAGAATCTCACAGTTTCAATCTTGAACATCTCACATCTGATTTATGTAGGTACGTTTGGTCTTCCGTAATTTAAAATGCTTTAAACTTAATATTTTACTACCAGCCAGTTTTTAATACGTCCATAAATAAATCAAAAAGACACAACTAGTAACTTTATGTACGAAAACTTACTCATTTGTGCTTCATTTAAATTATGACGTCGACTTGGTCTTTTAATTATGATTTAGGTAGAACTGTTACCTATATCTACTCGACTGAGTTCCAATCATTAATAATCTTTAGCGTGATCGATTGTTTCATTTTAACAATTGGTTGTAATATTGTACTTACTCGTATTTTGCAGCTTGAGCTACTCGTATACAAAAAATATAATGTTAGGTCTTTTCCTGGTTTCATGGGGAGTTTTCACATTATAAGTGCACCGGGAACCATGATAAGTTGGAAGTGAGAAAAAAATAAATGTGTAGTTACCTATTTTAAAATCTCAAACAGTTGGCTTCAAAATTGTTTCAACGTGTTCTAATGGAAGCTAAGACCGAGCTTGTCAAAGAGAATAAATAGCTATATTCGATGTTCAATTGCTTAATCTAATGTCAAATCTATAGTCTAAGTCCATAGGTACTATATTCCGTTAAATTTTGTATGAAAGTTGACATTTAGGTAAGAGTGTTGTACTGTGATAGAAATCAATAGAAAATATTAATTTACTATGTCTGCAGATGAAACAATAAGAATGCACTTTCAATTAATCTTATCGTAGAAAGCACCTGTTTTATTGATAATAATGATTCTCCTTTGTTTTCACTAGGTTAGTTACATGGGCATTAGAGTTTTTATGTTTTTACTGTCTAAAATAAAGGAAAGGTAAATATGAAAGTAGTCAAACATGGGATCAAAATTGACGCCGAAAAATAAACGCTAACCCATGTGGTCAATAATATCAGTTATAATTAGATGATTATTAGCCAACGATAATATACTAATGTATTCCAACTTAATTAACTATTATAAATTTCTACACATTGTTGCAGACGGCCTTGTTACGCAATGTATGCAACATAACACACATATTATCTACAATATTAACATGCGGAGCGTTTCTCTTTCATAGGTATCGCTCGGCGCTCAAAACATCGCCGCGGCGAAGCGCTTTCGGACACATATTTCTTTCATTTTTAAAGAAACTACTTATTTTGAAGTATGATTCATTAGTGAAACAATTGTGCTATGACTTGTGGGGTTAAGGGATATCTGGCCCACAGCCCAGTTTTTGCGTGGGCCAGATGTCCCTTAACCCGACTTGTGAATGTAATAGCGAGGCTGTGTCTGGTCTGCTTACATATCTACGTGAAAAATGTGACAGCGGCTACGTGCATGCTACCTTTGATTTACAATTTATACATCGATTGTTTACGTTAGTGATATTATTATCAGTCATATTTTATAGGTCAATTTATATAATTTAGTAATTACACGATCTAATGTATTGTTTTTCAATTTATTTAAGGCTTAGGTTATGTAAACAACCAAGTAAGTCTCCATTTTGAGGAAAATCTGTGAGTCAGCTGCGTTGAGGTTGAGACACAGATTTATAGGTGAAGTAAATATGTGTAATACTTACCTACTGTTTTATTACTCATTAATTTTCATTAAACATACTGAAGCAGGCAACATTGTAGATGAAGTGTATTTAGTAATCTATCTATATTACTTAATATGACACGGGGGTTATGTTTCACGCGTTTATTTGCTCATTTAATTTCCAGCTTAATACAGGACAAGGAAACGATCTCTGTTTGCAATTTCTATACAACATAACTGTTTGAAATACAGCCATCACACATTCAAACTGGTCATATTTAACACTTTACTAACTTGATTAATACATACGCTTTCTAAAAACATTAAATGGGTATAAAATTGTGCATTAACAGGTGTGAGTATGCGTACGCGTCGTACAGTAGCGGCTTTTGTAAACATCGGCGCATGATTGCTCACTCGGACGCCGAGACACTTCACACTGCGACCTCACACTATGAACCAGTGACAAATATTTGTCCAATCTCTGTCCGAGTAAATGTCTTTAGGAATTCTATCATAGAATGGGGGACAAGGATGACGATTTGATAACTCTTATCTTGTCTTACCTTAGTGCAAAGAACTTTAAAATAACTAGAGTAGATTGTGAGGAGGGCATTTGTGTCGCCAGATGTCCTCTGCGTTCCGGGTCTGTGCAGGACTGATGGCAAGAGGCGGGATGGGATGACTCTGGTGCCTTGGAGGAACGCCAAGTGCCTAATGTGGGACGCAACTTGCGTCTGCACTGTTGTCGCCAGCCACCTTAGTCGTTCGGTCCTCTTGCCCTCGGCTGCAGCGGAAGACGCCGCTGTAAGGAAGAGGGTGAAGTACGCTCCGTTGACGTGCCGTTACCTTGTTGTGCCCTTAGGTTGTTGGTGCACTGAGGCCAAGAAGCTCATTAGTGAGATAGGGCACAAGCTCCGTGACAAAACGGGTGACTCCCGCTCCGGATCGTTCTTGGCGCAAAGATTAGCCATTGCCATCCAACGTGGCAATGCAGCAAGCGTTATGGGCACCTTTGCGCCGGGAACAGTTAGGGACGGATTATTTGACGTGTTGTTGTGACCATTATTATTTATTTTAAAAAGCTCAATTATTAAAAACATGGCCAGTATAATAAATATAAAAATAATAAAGTTTTTTGATCAAATACAAAAAATCACATTAGCAAAAAATAACTAGAGTAGATAGGTTATTTATTTTATTTGTTATATCTTCGGAATGGGAGATACTATTCGTGCTTCCAATGTAGCCCTTTTGTATACCTCAGTCTACCGTAATGATAATCCAGATTAAATAATTGATCTACATTTTAAACGATAAAGCCATACTTAAAGACTCCAAAATCGAGGTAATGGCTTACAAGCGAAAGCCCTGCCGAAGAAGTAATGTCGGGTTTCAAAATGAAGAGATAAGCTTAAGTACTTATAGATGGGTACATAACATTGAATGATATGTTCCAGTGTGTAAGTAAATTAAAAAGTAAGTCAAGCGCAGGTCCGTTTCTCCTCTTGATTGACGTGACAACTTGATCTGGCAGCTCGGCCGGCGCGCGCGCACGCTTGCGTCGACATGCGCCTTAGAGTCAAAACTGTTGTTCTCACACAGAAGAATACCTAAAGTTCAATCCAAATAAAATAGGTACCTATTGTGTTATGTTAAAATCAATAAAAATGCAAATAAAGCTAATCTAAATAAAAATGTAATTTTTACACTGTTTAGAAATTTCAGGAATCCGGCGCAGCAGTTGTAGTATTTTTACATATTCATTTCTCGAGTAATAATGCGCATTAAAAATAGTATTCTGTGGTTATATCCGTGTTTTTTATTACGTATAATAAATGTGGTATATAATTTCTGTGTTAGGATATTAGGTATATTTTTATTTGAATTAATTGTACTTTATTTTGTATTAGAAGTTTTTACATATTAGATAATAATAATATACTTAATAAAAGTTTGGAGATCTCTGTGTAAGTTGGCTATTGTTTATTTTTTAATGAACAATTCAATTTCAATAGCTCGTACAGGTGGCGCAGGGCATCATTTTTCCCCCTTCTGACTATAATCCTCTGAAACATTGGCTTGGTGTCGTCATACCATTAAAATGACACTTTATATTATGATTAAAAATATGTCCAAATATAAGATTTTACCTGTACTAAACAGGCAAATAAGCCTAAATCATCAGCTAACCGCCACACACTACAGGGGAACACACTTTGAAACCAAAGACACTTAAATGTGTATGAAGCTTATTTATTGCCACACCGGGAATTTTCACATGATGCACTTACATATTAGATACCCTTAGTTAATAGACACATATGCTTGTGAAAGTTATATGAAACTACGAAGAGATCAAAGTTCTGCATTAATTACAAGTTAGCTCCGGAACCAATTGAACCGTTCGATCGATTCATTATTATAATTACACGTATGCTATACTTATAATAAAACAGTAAGTGTATGCTTGTAACGCATAAATATCCTTCATACCTTTAATATGTAGGTACACATTGCAAACCTATTCGGTTCACATCCCACACACACGGATACGAACGCACACAAACGTTAAATAAAACGAACGAGCTCTGTTTTTTATTAGTGTGCGTATGTCACACCAATAAGCAATAACTATAATACCAATATATACTATACATTGGTATTATAGTTATTAGTATATGTGGGTATATCATACGCACAAAAACAGTGTAGCGTTTGTTATTCGTAACTGACTCATTAATTTACGCACACAGTGACAATAACCCGTGTGTGTGTGATGTAAACTGAATAAGTTTGCAGTGTGTACATGACGAAGAAAAATTACATTTATGTAGTTGATTGCTTTTATCATTATTGCTGTCAATATAAACCTTTTCCAAAATATAATTGACACAAATGAAATCGCTGTCTCAAACCATTTTTATTGACCATCACTACATAGTATAAAACAAAGTCGCTTCCCGCTGTCTGTCCCTATGTATGCTTAAATCTTTAAAACTTCGCAACGGATTTTGATGCGGTTTTTTTTAATAGATAGAGTAATTCAAGAGGAAGGTTTATATGTATAATACATGCATAATATAGTAGAGAAACACTGATCATTTTGGGGGTTTCTAATGTGATGTCGTAAATAAACACATTTTATTGAGCTTACTTTGCAAACGCTGGCTTAACCCTACGAGATAGATCAAAATAATGTACTACAGTATTGTACACCTTAAAAAGGTCTACAAAAAAGTCCGCGATGGCATATGTCTATCTCTAAGGGATAACCCACAATAACCATGTTTTATCCTATACTTTTTAAGAGAAATAATGGCTCTAAAATTATCAGTGTTTCTCTACTATATTATGCATGTATTATATGCATATAAACCTTCCTCCTGAATCACTCTATCTATTAAAAAAAAACCGCATCAAAATCCATTGCTTATTTTTAAAGTTCTAAGTATACATAGAGACAGACATACAGCGGGAAGCGACTTTGTTTTATACTATGTAGTGATAGTGATCAGCATTGCACCCGTGCGAAGCCGGGGCGGGTCGCTAGTTACAGTATAAAGTGGTTGCGACTCGCGAGTCAGTAAATCATAAATTTTATTCATACATTAAAAAGCTAGAAGGATTCAACTGCGCTTTCACAATCGTCGTCTCTTTTGATTTTTGTTAATTCCATGCGTATAATTGACGTGAACTGTTCTGAAAATATCAGTCAGGCCGACGCGATTATAGCCGAACATAAATGAAGAAAATCGTACGCGAAAATAACATTAAATAATGACAGCGTATCAGGCTGGTCAGCTCGACCGCCTCCATCGTGGAATGCAGATCGAGAGCACTTGCCCAGTGCCCACACAAACCTGCGTAATGTTTTTGCAATCTATATAAATGAATTTTTATTAATTAACGTGGAACTCGCTCGCAGCGATAGATGCAAAATGAGAAACGATTTATATTTTGTCGAACGGCGGAATGTTGTGTATGGTGTTATTTACATAGCGAATGCGGGTGCGGATAACGTGACTCGTGACTATGATTATAGAGCTGCATTATATCGTGCGCTTAATGCAACGCCGGGCTGCGTAATGTTCACACAATGGCTCACTTCTTACAGTGAAAACACTCATATTAATGCGGAAAAGAAATTCATACTGTGGCTCGACAAAAAGGTTGTTTTCAGTGATACGATGTGGCTATTTACTGGAGATGTATTATTGAATCACAAAATAAAGCGTTCTAGCCATCGCCGTATGAAAGTAAACGCGTGAGGCTGTGGCCGCGTGTGTTGGAGGCTGTCGCGGTCGGTTTCACCTCGCACTTGTATCTTGTGATCTCGTCGCGGAGGCGTTTCGCGCGCCTTTTTTGGGATAACTCGAGCAAAATTCGTCGGAAACTTTTATTTTACTTCGCGCGAGTTGCACTCAAAAATCGGATTTTTATTTTAATGAGCCAGTTTCGCGTCGGCTTCTCGCTCACACCCGCCGCTGCACTGAATAAATAAATGAGTTGCTCTACTTTCTATGAGATCGTTTCTTTGGGCGGTCCGATGAGACTTGTCTGTTACGCAGAGCGGCTTTGTGCTGCTCGCTCGTGCCGGCGCGCCCGACCAGCGCCGCAGCCGCCGAGCGCCGCGTACGCATCAACCACATTGCTCTTTTACTCTCTACACAATAACAATTCTATTTTGAGATACATTTCAGTCACGATTTATATAGTTCATAACAGATTTCTCTGTCAGAAAAGGCCAGCTGCTTAGACTCTAACCATATACCTACTTGCACTTATACAGGGTTCGGATTCCTTAAGTTGCACGTTGATGCAAATATGTTATTACATAGGTAGGTGGATCACACTTTGAATCCCAGAATATAGTATAAATCTACACAACTGACACTATAGTGGCGTCATTAGATAATTAATTCAAAGTGGTATCTCTAATGTTGCATTTTTTCCACACACATAGAGAGCTATCAGTATCAGTACAATATATCTCTGCCACATTATACGCAACCGTTTATGTTTGTGAAGTCGCAGATAAAATCGCAACCTACTGATTTTATGATATGCAACTTATTTGTAGTATCTCTAAGATATGTCACTGCTAACACAATGTCAGGCTTTAGAATTAATTTATTAACGCTCAACATAGAATTAATTTATTAGCACTTCACTATTGCATGTAAAATGATCACTATCTTTTCGAAGAAAGCGTCTGCTTGTTAGCACATGCATTGAGTCCTGTATTCCATTCATGAATCATGTTTTCATGACATAATGACGTCGACAGACTGTCAGCCGCGTAGTAGAACATCTTCACACGACTCGTTATTGTATTCATAAAGCAAGCTCCTCCCACGCACATGTGTCTCCGGTCTCTTGTTTGTCGAGTTAGCAAAATATCGTTATTAAATGTAAAACGTAAAACCGCCGCCCCACCCTCAACACTCATGGGAATAAGGCGTGAGTTGAGGTATGTGTATGAAAATTTTAGATTATTAATTATTCGACATCGGTAAATTTTTGCAATATAACGTAACATTTTCAAATTAACATACGCTTCGCGGTTAAAACTTATCGGATTCATTGCTTGTATACAAAGTGTAACCTAAATAACGCACAACCTCTTAAGGGTTTATTTTACTCATAATTATGAACAACTTTTACTATGGAACCAAAGCTGAAGAAAAAATCATCTGTTCCCTACATTTATGTTCGCATAAATCGTCAAAACGTAGGGAACAACTGATTTATTTTTCGCAATTTCAGGTTTGGTCCTATAGCAAAAGTTGTTCATAATGATGAGTACAATGACCCCTTAAGAGATTGTGCGTTATTTACCTAAGTTACAGCTTGTATATACAACGTGTAACGTTAAATGCGCAAAACCTGAAAATAGTTTGATCAGAATAACGAGCAGAATTAATTGAACCACTTTTTAATATAGGTCACATCTTTCAAAAAATCTTCATTAAAACGTTGCCGTGTCTATTTATTAATAGGTCAAGCAAGCCAATGTCAGCGCGGCGCAACGGCCCGGTGACGACTCCTCCCTCGATAAAGCGTCGTCGTAAGAAACGATCAGAATGGCCAGTAAAACTAAAACAACACATAAAACCTTTACAATTTTTTTAATGACTTATTTTCTAAATAGGTCAATTGAATTAAAAATCAGTTGGGGTGTCTGAGGTTTTGCGCATTTAACGTTACACATTGTATATATTAAACTATTTTCATAAGCGTAAGCATAATCATTCTACGAGTATAATGTTCCCACTGCTGGGACACAGGACTCCTCTCTGTGAGAAGAGCAGAACGAACCATTGCTTGATTTTTATTTATTTATTCAAAGCATTGCCTTCGCTAATGATTGTTTCAGTTCCATTGATTGCTTCATACAAATATGGTATTGAATTAAGTTTATTATTAACATTTCCACGTTATTGAAATATTTTCATCTCGATAGAAAATAAGGAAATGCAGAACTAAGATATTGAAATATAAATTAGAACATGTAAAGCGATTGAACACGGACGATTATGCAAGTGATTGAACCATCGATACGGCTTTATGCAAGATCTCGCGTATGATATGATACGACACTCTTGGTCATATTCAGAGCTTGTTGCCTACCGGACATGGAAAGGACTTGCTCGGTATTATTAGTGCAATGCACTTGCATGCGTCACTACACGAAGGACACGCTTTGTCTGGATCAGGTGGTCAAGCAGCAGGTGAGGGGCGAGCGGAGGGGGGGGGGGGGCGGTGGGGGAGGAGGGGGGCGCGGCTCGAGGCCGCTTCCTGTCGGAGGACTGGTTCTGCGGTTTGCACCACTTTTGTTTTGCACCAGTTTCCAACTAAACAAACAACCTTTTAACGTTTAATGTACCAGTTTATGCGCGTATGCGCATTAAGCTTGTTTATAAACTACCTAAATGGTTGACTACTTGTGAATAATTTCCTTCATTCTCCACATACACAATTAATATAATTATGCACCACACCAAATGCATACGAACTGACATTGGTTGTGGGCATTAACTTTAAATTGTTCAGAGTTAATTGTACTCTTTGCTGTTATTTAATTGATTACACATTTCTTTTATTGGGACAACAACAATCAGTCCTCAATTCATTCTATTATATATTTATCACGACCAACCATCTGAATTTCCTTCCCTCCACGACCGTCCTTTAAATATGGAACAAGGCATTGAATACCACAGTTATGGCCAATAATAACGCCGTATA
This sequence comes from Eremobia ochroleuca, assembly GCA_949629135.1. Lineage (NCBI taxonomy): Eukaryota > Metazoa > Arthropoda > Insecta > Lepidoptera > Noctuidae > Eremobia > Eremobia ochroleuca. The sequence goes on from OX451387.1 coordinate 12,713,119, forward strand.
GAAAGCTGGCAGTGTTAACTCCCCTTGAAACTCGTAATGCCGAAATTTTTGATAATAAAAACCAATTTGCTCTGAATCCTGCAGCAAATCATCGCTTTACAATCCTCAAAACCTTCGCGAAGATTTCGTTAAAGACCATTTTTAACAATTTTATTGAGTTTGAAGCAATTTCATTGTTATTCCTTTTTACTTTGCTGTGATAAAAACGGTTGCATGAACTCTAGGTTATCTACCTATTCTTTTTTGAAAAAATAAAATAAATACTTGTGTCAAATAATCGTTCGTAATGCTTGAGAACAACTCATTCATAATTATAATATGAAAATATTGGTTTCATCCAAGGTCTACGTCTTGGAACGTATTATTAAACTTTGATTCGCACATTTTACTATTGATGATCGGATGCAAATTAACATCAATTCTTTTATTACAGATATAAACTCGTCAGGTGTCGCATCAAACCAAAAGGTGAGCATCATAAAATTTTATAGCTGTAAACTATTTTTGACTGTGACATTTTGTCAAGGTTCCATTAGGAATGAGAAATGACGTGAATGTTACATGACTGTACAGCGAAGGTGAAAGTCAATCGCAAGTCATCTCGTCTGTATGCACCTCCACCGCTGCTGCTGCTCATTGAATCTGCAACGTATTGAATTAATGAATAGAATCGTATGAAGGATGCACAATAACTATGTATATCGAGCTATGCTTAACTTGCACTCAACCGGGACAACACCGACCGTCACCACTCAGCGGCTTGAACATGATTTATTAAGGCTTCGTGGCTGTTATTTTTTTTTATTAAAGCACATTAAGTATAGCGAGGTATGGTTCCTGGTGCCTGAACGCGCCCTCATACCTTTGCGATATGTTAATACTTTCAACTGGTATACCTGTCCAGCCACTTGGTTGACAATGCTTTTGTTCAAGTATGGCTTTAGCGCGATTTATTAAGGCTTCGCGGATTTTATTACAACAAAAAATAACATAAATTGGATCGGTTTATGGTTACTAATTTCCACATCACTTCATCTCTGAACCGCTTTATTAAGATTTTATCACGTGGCTGTTTTTTTATCGTTTTATTTTTATTTTTACATTTAAATCTTTTGTTCATATATGTTTTCTTACAATGGTGGTTTGGGCAGTTTCCAAATATAATCTTATTTTATAATGAGGTTGTGACTGTCACCGCTGACGCGTCTGTGGATACTAAAGAGACTCTTCTGGCCATGATTTTATGCCGTTAACGTAGGGCAAGAGTCAAGGGTAGGGCACCGGGCGGTCCGCTAAGTCGCCTCCCTGCTCAGCGCGTGTGAGCAGACAAGACAACCTGCGGTAACCTTTACGTGCTACAAACATCGTGTTTGCGTCAATATATGTATGCATGCATTATACGTAATTCGTTTGGAAAAAATCTTTAAGATGAATCAACTCGTATCCTTGAACTTACAATATAATTGAACAATTACAGTAATTTCTTATTAAAGTAAAGCGATGCAAAATTATGCGACTACCACAATGTTTTTGAAATATGCGTAAAATATAAGAACGTCTAACGAGTTTTTTATAGTTATTTATTCAAACACCAGTCATTTTGGGTAGGTGATGTCGAAAATAGCTTTTAGTGTAAATTAGTTAAAATGGAACTCGTATTGCCTATTTACATTTAATCACGTTCCGCGATTCTACTTTAATATTTAGTTTCTACCTCATCATCATCTGCCTAGCCTTTTCCCAACTATTTTGGGGTCGGCTTCCAGTCTAACCGGATGCAGCTGAATGGAGTGACTGCCTATCTGACCTCCACAACCCAGTTACTGGGTAATACGATACCTCTTGTTAAGACTGATTGTCAGACTTTCGGGCTACTGACGACCCGTAACGACTGTCAAAGATCCACGAATGACAGCCAACGGCTTAACGTGGTTTCCGAGGCACGGAGGGGTCTTGGTATGTGAAGACGGTCACCCATACACGGACCAACTGGGGCAAGCATAACTTAACCTAATCGATCAACCCGTGCGGCTGTTATTACTAAGCCACAAGCGCCTCCTAATATTAATATTTAGATTCTGCTTATTGAATATTAAAAAAAAATAATTTAATTAGGACTTATGACGGTAGTCCGTGATGTTAATCCTAGGCAGGTCAAAGTTTCCAAAGCTAGCTAACTAAAAGATAGAATTTTACATACCTAAGACTAAAACACGTTTGCTTTCATTAGTGCTGGCAGCTTTCGCTATAGTTCGCAATCGTACTATACAATATTTTTAATCTTATTGACATTACAGACTTCAATCAATCACTTTTTTATTAAAATTTCATCTCGATCATAATGATGATGATGCTTCATATCCTTTTGCTTAATATGGAAAAGGCAAGTTTATCCGACCATATTTCTTATTAACATTTCATTCGCTTCTTAGTATCAATCATAAAGAAAACTCACTATGCACGCATTTGTTAGTTATGGAATTATTATCATAAAAAATGGCTGGATTAGGAAAATAAATTGTAATTCAAAACGGTCTTTGTTATTTAAAATTTTAAATGAAAACATTTACACTATTTACAGTTATTGCGGCATCGTCAAAATAATAATGAGAACGAGTGTAAAGATTGTTAGTCGTTTCTGAAAAACTAATATTGACGTATTCATTCATGCCGACTGGTATTAGAATGTATGCGGGAGGCTGTTACTCTATAAGTACAGTTCATATTTAATAAAAAATATCCAGTCATTTAATCTACCTCCCAATTTGGAGAGAAGTAGCTTTTGGGTTTAATTGTTCTATAAAAATTGCTTAAAAAATTCATAGTACATTCATTACAGTGTTTTTTTTACATCTTTACAACTGGTTAGACACCCACTAACTCATCTAATTCTTTATAAGAGTTTTCTTGTACAAGTTTTTTCCTTATAAACGATGCGCAAAGACTCATTAAGCCGTTAGATGGTTCGTAACAAAAAACCTTTACCGTGAACCTGCCACTAAGATACTCCGTACTTTACGTTATTTTATTTAACTAGGTGACGCAATAGGAATTGGCGTCAATTGTGTTTGACGACAGAGAATATTTTGGACCTTTTATGCATATTTCAATAAACACTTGAAACTTTTGAATTGCAACGAAACTTTTTGAGTCTTGAGGTTTTCTGGAAAACAGAAATTCCCATAAAATTATTATGCTTATTATATATGTATAAAAAAAAGAAATGATCAACGTTTTATTACTTTTTATTCTGACAATCGTAAAATATGACCTTCATTGTAGTTGAAAGCTTGGATATAAGTATTTATAGTATATAAGAACTCATAAAAGTACAAATGTTCTCTTTTGTGAATGTGTCATCTTTATTGATTGTACGAATTAATATCACAGTGCAGGTCTTGAATTAATTTCCGTATAAAAATATTTATCTGTCAACTTACAATAACATAATATTATAAATCTATCGAAAACATTTGAAATACAAAAAATATTTATTGAGTAAAATATGTGTTTCTATAATACAATAGTTTGAGAAGGCTGTGTTTATCTGTCGTTTGTATAGCATGCATGTATTTTATTTGAATGCATTGTTTAAAAATAATAATGGTGTTGATTCTTTTGTTCACAAAGTAAACTAAAAAGTTCAGTGCAACTTTTTCTTTCTATTTCATTAAGAAAAGGACAGATGATAAATATTAGTTTAGTCCTTTCAAATTAGTCGGCACCTGACGTAAATTGACGTATTTTTAGTAGCCATTTTTTTAATCACGTCTAAACTTGTCTATGGAGTATCTTAATTTGACAGGACTAAACTAATATTTATCTTCTGTCCTTTTCTTAATGAAATAGAAAGAGAAAGATGCACTGAACTTAAGTTTAGTTTAGGTTGTGAACAACAGAATCGGCGCTACTGTTCCATTTATTTGGCCTACTTGAACTAAAAGTTCACCGTTACATTTAGAACAAGCTTGCATAGCAACTGATAATAATTCAATTTATAATTTTATTTTTAAGAGACCAGACGGAATGACCATAATGCCTTGGAAGGTAGGTAGGCCTTTGGTGTGGGATGCAACGTGTGTCGACACCCTTGCGCCATCCCATCTTCCAAGCACGGTGGGCTGTGCTGGTGCGGCTGCTGCAGGTGCGGAAAACCTCAAACGGCGCAAATACTCCAATCTCTTTGGAACTTATTTGTTCGAGCCGTTTGGGGTTGAAACACTAGGGCCATGGGGTCCGAGTGCCCACCTATTATTTCGGGATATCGCCAAGCGGATGGTCGACTCCTCACGTGACCAGAGGGCTGGCCTATTTTTTGGCCAAAGAATCAGCATTGCCATACAACGTGGTAATGCTGCCAGCCTTTTGGGCACGTTTCCTATTGACAGCGATACGGACGAATTTTTTGATGCCCTTTGATCATTTGCCCTCCTTTTTATATACTTGTACATATTATTATTTTTATTATAAGTCTGTTAGCTTTTTAATTAATTTTAGCTTATGTTATGGTACAGTAAAATTTATAAGTCAATTTAAACAAATACACATATGTACATAACCGTGCTTTGAAGAATATTTTATCAAGCACAGTGTCGTAAGAGCACATTATTATTAGTTAGAAACATGTTAGCATGCGTTTAACTCAACTATTAATAACGTTAATAAAAAAGAAATAAAACTTTGTCTCAATGTTAAAAAAAACACAAGTTGGCATGTTGCAAAACCAGTTTATATATTTTATGAAGTGATATTGCGCACAGTTAGGCACGATCTATATGTGTTATATAGTTCACGAAATCTCCAACAATACCCTATATTGAACAGTTATAATCTCATAATAACCGAGAAATCTGGAATGTAATTCTTTAATTGTTGGAACACAGATACATTTTTTTAAAACTCGTGGCACAGATACGAAGGTAATTTGAACTTACATTAAGACTATTATTTGTCTTTATTGCTTCCAAGAAAAAATCTAATCACAGAGTTCTATATCATTACAATTTTCACTTTCTTGATGAATCATAATATTGTGAAACCAATTGACGACAAAATATACGTACTAAGTATTATAATCAAATCAATAAAAGTGACGGAGTCAGCAGAACTTATTAATGAATAGCATTGTCAATCATAGGGAGGAGTGATGGCCCAGTGGTAACGGACGCGACTTACGAATTTTAGGTCGTAGGTTCGAACCCAGACAGGCGCTTTACTTTGTGTAAATTATTTAATCACCGCTGCTCTCTAAACGAGTTTTGAGAGTAGCGGTGATGGAAACTGGCATGTCCTCAGATCAAAAATTCGAAGACATTTACATCTGCCAACCCGCACTGGGCCCGCGTGGTAGATCACAGCTCTCACCGAGAGGAGGGCTGTGTCCCAGCAGTGGGAACATTACAGGCTGATTGTTATCAAGTAACTATTTTTACAAAATATCGCTTGCCGCGGTTGGTCTGTGGATGGGTGACCATCTTTACATACCGAGACCCCTCCGTGCCTCGGAAAGCACGTTAAGCCGTTGGTCCCGGCTGTCATTCGTAGATCTTTGACAGTCGTTACGGGTAGTCAGAAGCCCGAAAGTCTGACAACCAGTCTTACCTAGGGGTATCGTTGTGGAGGTCAGGTAGGCAGTCGCTCCATGTAAAATACTGGTATTCAGCTGCATCCGGTTAGACTGGAAGCCGACCCCAACATAGTTGGGAAAAGGCTAGACAGATGATGATGATCTGACGTAATAAAGTAAGCACGCTATTTATTATGTAAAGTTTCACACTACATAATATGTCATAATTAGTTACATTAATATGTGTCTCATAAGCTGTACATAAACTTTACGCAGCGTTATCGCGCGTTGATGTCTTTTCCATGGCACAGCTTTTAATGGAACTTCATAAATAGCTAAGCATTTATCTTCAATGTACATTTATCCTTTGTGGCTCGTTAACTGACATTTATTTTAATAACAAGATATAATGATCGTGTTGTACTATGAATCGCTTTACGACTTTGGAACTTATTACACTACTAAACTTTTATACCGTGCGCACTTTAGAACAGTAATTGCTTACACAATTGTATGTTTTTAAAATTGCTTGCGCAATATCAGTTTTTGCGTTATTTGGTAAGGGTGCAACTGGCCAAAATAATTTGAAAGCTTATTTTTAATGAGCACTTCGATATTTCAATTTGATGTGATAATAATCCAAGGCCATCGGATATAGGGAAATCAAAGGTGTAGTGCGTTTACTAGGTCGAATTATTATTAAAACTTTGAAATCGAAATTCTCGGCAGATTGGAGCGTGGTATGCAGGACCAATTAACATGGAATGTTTTTATTTAAATTACTGTAGTAGTAGTTAAGTGATATAGCTTCAACAATTTTTATCGGTGACTTTGTAAGCAGAAAACTAATTTACTTTTAATATTTTTAATACAAAAGAATTATAAGAACAAAATCAGACATTGTAACTACTCGTAATCTAGTCAGGATAAGGAACCAATGCCGTCTGAAATTAATTTCTCTTAGCAACTATGAACATAAAAATAAGGACTCTAAAAAAAGCCTCGGCTGAATCGGAAACTCCATTGGAACAATAATAATATAGTGTCAGTGGTAAAGTGGAACAAGGAACTCTCGTAGTGGCGACTGGTACGTTGAACCTCCCGGGGCGGAGTATGTGTGCACGCACACGCGCGCACTGTGCACGTGCACGACGCCGACACTGTGCACACGTCAGCGCCGTGCGTCCGTGTGCGTCTAATAAACGTGTGTATGTACTTTAATCTGATTCATGGCGCGATACGTACGTAAGGCGCATGAGGTTTTAGCAGCATGCGTTACGTTTTATTATTTCCTAATTTATTCGTTTACTCATAAAGTTCATATTACAATAGCGCGACGTTAACTTCGGCACACGTACATGTTGTTTCACAGAAAACAAATTCTCGCATGATCTGTGTAGGAATGATTGAGTTGTTACAAATACGCGCGTTGTCGGTATCTAAGTTAATGTTTATAGACGAGTGCACCGCGGTCTGCGGCTGGGAGGCGCGTCGAGCCCGCTCCGGCCCCGAATGCTCCACCATCCACCACGTTGCCTGAAGGCACTCACTTGTACCTTGTCCATGCATAAACAAGACTTATGTCGCTGTAACTCCGAACTCGCATATTTATTAAAGGGAAGCGTGTTCTAACTTAGGACTGCAATAAGTTACTGTTATTAATACTACATTAGCTTATAAGAATCAGATACCTAATGTCCATTTAACGACTTATCCAATATCTTAGTTCTGACTTCCTTAATTTGTTTTCATTTATGACTATTTGATGCAGTAGACTGAGTTGCACTTAGGATTGCTGTTAAATGTTTTATGGCCCATAATAATGGTTTCATAGTTTTTATACGATATAGCAGTGATACATGCATATTAGTGTGATTATAAAGTTGATGGAGGCTGTGCAAGTGTGCAACTTCCTTGTGGTCACGTGCGTTTGTTCATAATAGAAGACACGTCAGCATCGATGACACACTAAAGCTCGGCCCACAGAACACTTGATATAATCTTAATAAACTTTTATAACTGACGTCTCAAGACATAGAATATTTAAACATAGTGAGTAAAATTACATAAAATATGCTGACAATCTGACAGTCCTTTACAGTCAAGTACTTTAGCAGCGAAACAAGTGTCGTATATCGGCTGAGTGAAGTCCGCGTTGATACCAGCGGGCAGTAAACTAGTAGTGCATGTTCGTTGATAGCTGGGCTCGTACGGCGCGGCGCGGGCTCTGGCGGTTGCGACAGCCGCACGATCAGCCGCGTGATCGTCCTTGCTCGTTGCTCAACGCTCGATAAGTGCACGATATTAGCGCCATCTTAAAAGCTTTCGAGTACGAAAATAAAATCTGTAATAAGAACAAAAAGTAATTAAAGACGGTTGTAACTGTTTTAGTGTTGGTCGGCGCCGGTGTAACGCAGCCTCTAGTTCGACCGACCTTTACTGGTTCGTATTTCGAAACTTGTACAGCTAAATGTTCTAAAAATAGTTTTCTGCAGGTTGCTTGAGTTCTCTTCATAATATTTCGGCATTCTTCATCGGTTAGGTTAATGTCGAAAGAAGACTCTGTTTGTTTTGATTTGTTTGAAGACCTAATTAAATGTGTACAACCGTTGGTTTTCCAATAAGAAGGTATTATTAGGTCAACAACCGTCACTGAACTATAGAGAAGACAAAACACGTTAAATAACAAAAGACGTTACCGTAAACCTAATTATGATATCAGTGGCGGCGATTCTCTTGTTCACAAACTAAACTAAATTTAAGTTCAGTACATATTTCACTAAGAAAAGGACAGAAGATACATATTGGTTTAGCTCTATCAAATCAATCAGCGCCTGACGTAAATTGACGTATTTTTAGTAGCCAATTTTTTAATCACGTCTAAACTTTCTTATGGAGTATCTTAATTTGACAGGACTAAACTAATATTTATCTTCTGTCCTTTTCTTAATGAAATAGAAAGAAAAAGATGCACGGAATTTAAATTTAATTTAGTTTGTGAACAAATGAATCGGCACCAGTGATTGCTTATTTGTATTTACTTAAAAAAAAATAAGGGTAATTTAAAGATGGTAAACTCATCACTGCCACAGTGTTCTCTAGAAGTAGATGCATAAAAGAAACAAAAACAACCTTCATTGTTCCGCATAGTAAGTGTAGGAAAAGCCTATAAGAAAGCATTAAGTAGAATGTAAAAAAAAAAATCTTAAAAAAGCTGTCTTCTCCAATATCAAAATCCATTATGAACGAGACTATTGTTACTTTTCGTGGAATCTCTGTCGTGTTGTATTTTTTAAGACTGCGCAATGTAGGTCATTTGTATAATTGTGTCGTGTATGAGTCTGTATCGAATAGGATTGTGAGTAACAAAGGATATTGCGCAAGGCATTGCTATTTATTGATAAATGTCATTAGTGACGTGTACCGGGGGTTCGTGGCTAAATAACAAACGATTGATCGGCGAGGTTAAGCTGCGTTTGAACCGGCTAGTTCGGGCATGGGTGAGTTTACATTGTGTACACATTGAGACCACTCATTGTTTTGGAGAGACCTTTTACGATACGGCTACGCAGCATCAATAAAAGTCACGAAGATTCAGCCTAAAAAATATTTTGACTCCGTATCGACACTGCGAAGAAGTTTCACGGTGGTCGCGTAGACCATGCGTAGTAGGCGCGTTGTAACTGCGTAAGCGTGTGCAGAAGTAGCGTCGTAACGGCTTAAGCCATGCGTAGCAGTTCTGTTGTAACCACGTAGGCCACGCGTAGAAGTTGCGTTGTACTCGTGAAATCCCAGTGAAGAAAAAGCGACGTAGCCACCAAGACTGGCCAGCAGGCGCGAGGTGGCAGCGTAGGCATTGCGTAGCAGGCACGGTGTAAGGGCGTAGGCTGTGCGTTGTAGGCGCGGTGTAGCTGCGTAGGCTTTGCGCAGCAGGCGCGGTGTAGCCACGTCGGCTTTGCGTAGCAGGCGCGGTGTAGCCGCATCGGCTTTGCGTAGCAGGCGCGGTGTAGCCGCGTCGGCTTTGCGTAGCAAGCGCGGTGTAGCAGCGTAGGCTTTGTGTAGCAATGGGGGTGTAGCCGCGTAGGCTTTGCGTAGCAGGTGCGGTGTAGCCGCGTAGGCTAAGCGTTGAACGCTTTAATATAAAAGAATATTGATAACGAAATGGACTGCGACGAAGAACCTTATCTATATTTACTTAGTAAAAAGAAAATAAAAACTCAAAAGAAGGGAATTTAAAACAGGTTGCTGTGTGCAATATGACGGCGTCAACGTAACATAGAGAAGCATCGGTGAGGTTAGGCTAAAAAATGACCTCAGAATTGTTGGGAAAAGCGATACAGCCCAATGTGATGAAGGCCGTAATCGTAAGTTACGTGATAAACAGATTGTAATCTCACAATGGCTAGGACGAGGGGTCGCGGGTCGCGCTCATTGCGTTGCATTCAGAAATTAATTTAACTAGACTTGTCTGTTAATTACAAGTTCAATAACTTTCGCTTCCATTCAATGCATTTCCTTTTGTTAGGTCGGTAAGTTCTGATTTAAAATATTTGAAATGTTTCTTTCTATGTAACAAATCGTCGTCGTGTCGTGGATATGGTCTCTGACTTTGGCTGGTCGAAGCAGATGCTGTTGAATGTATGGCAACAAAACTGTTTGATCTCGCTGCACTAATAAATTAGTTAAATCAGCTCATTACAATGTCCCCAAAGACACCGTCTTAAGTTGCTATAGGAAAACAATACCTTATTATTACTAAGAGATAAAGCATAAAATGCGATAAACTGCTCAGTTTTAGAAAAATGTCAAGTAGGCTAGCTATTCCTAATAAGATTCATAATAGACAAGCAGGCGTCGCCAGCACTCGGCGCTGCAAGTTACAGATATTGCTTTACTTGAATGTTAATAGCTCCGCGTTTTTACAAAAATAACTAGTAAAACTAATTTGCTCTATATAAAGACTATGTGTTAATAAAGCCAGTTCATATTTGAGGTATTTATCTAACAAATTCCGTAATATCCGTTAGGAGTAATCTAATGCACTCACACATACAGACACACACACATGCAAGGCTAGGTTACTAACACAGTGGGCACACGTGCACAGTGGAGCCAGCGCGGAACGAGTTCACACCGACCTGCTGCGCCCGCGCAAGAAAGAACTCAGCCAAGGACGCCGGCGTAACGGTCCGTGTGCGGGGGGCGGAGCGCGCGCGGCTCGTGGCGGGGCGGGGGAGGGGGGCCCGGTCCCGCTAGCCACACCGCGTGCCCGCGGGACGAATGGGATGCACTGGACACTGATTAATTCTGACCGTTGCGTCATCGCTCAGAAAATGTTATGATTCAATTCTATGTAATCATTTAGTAACCTTTTCATAACATTATAAACTTAATTAATTTGTAATTAATCGTTTTATACCATACGTAATCGTTTTAAACTAACAAGATTCCTATTAGAAAAAATATTTTCATACACATTGCTGCAATGCGGCTGCGCTGATTAATGTTTTTACACATTGATAATAATTTGTTAACATCAATAAACACAGAGGCTTGACATAACATTTAAAATTTTGATAGACGTGTCCTAAATGAAGCATATTTCTTAAGAAAATTCAATTTTAAGTTCCTTCGCTCGGCCATCGACCCTAAAAACCTTATTTCGCTTCTCACTCGCTCCCGTTAACTTAAATAGTTTTGTCTCACAGTCACGAAAACCGCTGTTCTGTCTTTATTTTGTTACATTACGGCCAAGAACAATGACTATTCGTCGATAGGACCGTGTTCCTATATCTATTCTTTTCTGGCATGCGAGCCGCGGGTGCGCCGTGAGCGAGACGACTAGCTTTCTGAAGCGTGCAGCCTCTGTTGAATGTTTCGAATTCCTATTGGGCCGCCGAGAAGCTTAAAGATGGCCACTCGAAGACCGTTTTCTTGTTACGATAACCTAATTTTATTCCATTACGTCGGTAGTCGTTCTGCTTAAATTTCAATAAGGCAACTCCATTAAGTTCGAATGTCAGAAGGTACGAGTAAAAAGACAGCGACCTCGCGGGCGTATGTTCGCACGCTGCGCCCGCGCCCCCCGCACCTCCACCCGTCCCCCGGCTGCCCCCCGCGCACCCACAGCCTCCGCGACCCGCGCTGCTCCCGTACGGGTGATTCAACTGTGTTTGTTCGGAAATGCCGAAGGTTTGCCGGACGTCAACAGACACGGAACTACCTTCAGCTTGAGCGTGTTTCCAGGTATCATTTTAATTTTATCTATCTAGAGCACCGATAGATTTATGCGGTACGAAAGAGTGCTCGAGCACAATCAATGTTTAGTAACTTAATACAGCTAAAATAGAGCCGCATTACTGCACAAAGCAGAGTGTTATCAACAAGTAATTCCAAAATGTACAACATTTTAATATCTCCATTACTATAACTAGTTAGGCCGTTTGCTGCTTTACAATAGTTTACTATATAAAAGACATCAACGCGCTGTGCACCTTTATTGGAAAATTATGCGTAGGTACAGTATATTCTGGGTAGCTTTTTCATTATTTAATGTGTTTAATTCATTTGAACAACGCTAAGCAAATAGAAGTAGTCTCATAGGTACATATTTGAACATTCATAAAATTTCAAATATATTATACACGTTTTTTCCACACCTAAAGAGATTACAAGAATTTACATAATATATTTAATTGCCAATCCATAATATTGTTAGGTGAAGGCCTATTCAAATATATAGTTTTGTATAATATTTGCATATGCTACTATTCACCGTATGTATATTCGGCAGGCGCCGGCGTCACGGCGTCAACATGACACGTCGCTTTAAATAAATACAACTTTTGTACACATGTCTACTAACTACGGAATATGTCTCCTTTTGTCATTGTTATTTTTCCGCATTTAATCATGTCGCGGATAACACTAGAATCCTGTTTAAGTTTTTTACTTTTTATTGAGGTTCCAGTTTGACGGCTCTCGTGCAGCCGTGGCGCGCTGCGATACGCGATATCAGATAGCGGACCACGTGCCACGTGGAGCGGCTCACAATAATTATCTTTATCGATTAAAGTCTTGAACGCTCTATTAATATAATATATTAACCTTTTCATGGTTTGAATAATGAACCTCATTTCATTTTCGAAATATTTAAATGTTTTACTAGGCCAAAAGCTGATTATGAACTTTAAAAATGTTATCTGCAACTTTTTCTAAATGTAAACGCATTTAACGAGTCTTTAATGCAATACAGGTGTTTGCGAATTTCATCACATTTTTCAAAACAAGTGAGATATTTACTAAACATTCCCACGCTTTACGTACCTATCCTACACGTTGCTGAAATTCAAGTAAAGAGAACTGAAATAAACCCCTTCAAAGGAAATATGGAATTTTTATGATGTAGCCATACCTATTAATTAATATTGAACGGAATGTAAATTAAATGTAAATAAAATAAGTGAGTTCAGCTTCTGAACTGCTCGTTTTTAGGGTTCCGTAGTCAACAAGGAACCCTTATAGTTTCGCCATGTCTATCTGTCCGTCAGTCTGTCCGTCCGCAGCTTAGCTCAGAGACTCTTAGTACTAGAAAGCTATAATTTAGCATGGATATACATATTAATTACGCCGACAAAGTGGTAAAATAAAATCATGAAAAAAAAAATTAGGGTACCTCCTCTACACGGGATATATTCATTCCAACTACTGAACCCTTCATTGTGCGTGGTCCAACACGCACTTAGCCGGTTTTTTATGTTTTTATTTCATCGCACCGAATGAGAAGCGATGTGCACGCGACGCTCGTAGCATCAAATTATCTATCGATCATTCTGAACTGTAGGTAACGTTAGAAAAACTAAGTAATTCTTTAATGTCCGCCATGATTACACAGTTGGTGAATGGTTATTCTATATACAAAGGCGAGCATAACAGCAAAGACTAGAGTGATAGAGAGATTTACCTTCATGTAATATTCGGATTTTAAAGTTCTGGGTGGTCTGTAGTTCAAATACTTAATTGTTCGTTGTATTTTATTTATTCTCGTATTTTAAAAAAAACTAACCGGCTGTCAGAAAGTTCTATTAAGCTGATCTAAATTAGAAACTAAATCAGTCAATAGTCGAAAAAAAAAATGGCGCCTCCATTTTTTTTTCGAATATTGGCTGACTTTTTTACTTCACTGTGTTTTTTTTTCATCTGCCAAGCTCATTGTATCTAAGTAGTATATTTTGAAAATTGTCTAATGACATGTAAATGAAAAATCGTATACGCCAAAACGAAACTGTGAGCGATCTATTGAAATCAGGCCTCTAAAATTACTGACGATATACTTATTGGATGGACAGCATTTTTTTTTTATATCAAGACTACCCGGAAACCCATGGCAACATTTGTGGGTCATCTCTAACCATTGTTACTTGACTTACGACTAGCTACCGAGTTTCTCTTTCATTAAAACGTCTTTAGATGAAATTATAGTCGGAATCCAATTAAAATATTAATAAGTTTTGTGGTCAAGGCGAAAAATAACATCTATTAAGATCACATAATGTTCTGTCGTAAATCAAAGTATGGTGTGTAGATAAAGTGCAGGTTTCGATATTACTTCCAATATCTCATGCAATATTGATGGTTTCAGCGTATTTGTAATGTTAATTTTTGTAACGACAGGGTATATAAAGTTAATGTAAAGGGTCTATTTTATCTTCTCCATCGCCGCAAATTACCATTTCAAATAAGCAAAAAACATCAATATTGCATGAGATGGGCACCAGAAGTTAACAAATGACCTCAGATAAAGTTTACTTCAATGTTGGCTACGCGATCCATCTCACATATCATCATCAACCTAGCCTTTTCCCAACTAAGTTGGGGTCGGCTTCCAGTCTAACCGGATGCAGCTGAGTACCAGTATTTTACATGGAGAGACTGCCTATCTGACCTCCACAACCCAGTTACTGGGTAATACGAAACCTCTTGGTAAGACTGGTTGTCAGACTTTCGGGCTTCTGACGACCCGTAACGACTGACAAAGATCCACGAATGACAGCCGGGGCCAACGGCTTATCGTGCTTTCCGAGGCACGGAGGGATCTTGGTATGTAAAGATGGTCACCCATCCACGGACCAACCGCAGCAAGCTTAGCTTAACCTGATCGATCGACCCGTGCGGCTGGTATTACTTAGCCACAAGCCCCTCCATCTTATATATGAAAGCATATAATTTATAATGTTTTACTTAATAATTATGGAATATAACCTTACTACCATAAAGTTTCTTGTCGTTAGAAGAGAACGAACTTGTAATTAACAAAACGCATTAAATTCAAACATATTGAGGAGACGAAGGAAGCACTATGTTTGTTGTGCTTTAAAGAGCATTGTACAAATATTATATTGGTCCAAAGAAATGTTTTTGCTTATGTTGTTGCTAAAGGCGTGTCCGTCAAAGTAATAAAATACGCGGTGGCTGTAAATAAGCACATCTTGACAGCTAGTGCGTATTTAATGAAAACAGAAGGCCAATTCTCCCAAATTAATGAAAATAGAAGGCCAATTCTCGCAAATTAATGAAAACAGAAGGCCAATTCTCGCAAATTAATGAAAACAGAAGGCTAATTCTCGCAAATTAATGAAAACAGAACGCCAATTCTCACAAATTAAAACTATCAAATCTAGTCGTAATATCATCTCGGTGACAACCAAATATCAAAAACTTGTCAAAAATGTAGGGAAATTAGAGGTATTTCTAACAGATTGAGACTGAGATCGGACTGTGAATGTTCTCAAAATTACGAGAATTGCCCCTCTGATGCGTTTGGTATAATCGCCTAATGGATTCGATATCGAGGTTAAGTGGGGCGTGTTTTCAATTTCTCGCATCTCTCAGGTCGAGGTCAGTTGCTAGTAGCACGTTTTAGAGCACACCACATCTCTTTGAACCAAATTGTTTATATCGAGCACTTTAGCAGAAGGATCACGACTGTACTGAGCACTCAAATTGAATATGTCGATATTACGCTAATATACATAAATGTATGAGATTAGAAAGTTGTGCCGGTGCTGTGCTCTAATTTTGAAATTATGATAACTATCACCTGCATTGTTTTAAACAAAGATGGCATACTAAAACTACTTTGTGGGTACTTCTTTTTTACTTCTAACTGAAGTGCATAAAGCCATTATAAACTTCAAAGAACTTTATTTTTTTAATAAAGCAAGTAGGTACGAAATCTTAAAACAAATGAGTCTGTAGGATTACAGTGCTACAACTTAGCTAGCTTAACTTAGCTTAGCTGGGACGATCGTGTAAAAGTGACATGCCTAATGTAAATTGTGCAGATCTAGTAAATCTCTGTCTTGTGGAAATTGCATCGACAATAGTGTTAAGTTTTAACTACGCAATAACCGCGTTCAAAAGCTGTCAGTGTAAAGTATTCCAAAACAATGATGACACTGATAGCTTTTGAACGCGGTTTAGATGTGCTGATTGCGTTCAGTTTCATTGGTGAAATTCGCCCGAAATCACTTTTTATTTCCCATTCACTCATGTCAGTATGACGTCAACGTAAAGATGAGAATGTGGAGAAAGTGCCATTAAAATTAGTTCAGTGGTCTTGTTAATTACCGCCCTCCACCTACATCCTGGTTGACAGGACCTTACGTTTACTTTGTCTCATTATTGCATTTCAACTTGACATATTTCCAGTTATTACTTTTTCATGTAAAGTTTTTATTATATCTCGTTTTTTTTTTTAGAATTGAATAGAATATTTATTTGCCAGAAATGTGTCGTTTACAAAAGAAATGTGTTCATAACATTGCATAGTGCTACATGTCTCACCGATTTAATGGTATGCAAAATCAATTTTAAATTAAATGAATTTCTTACATAAATTTTTAATTTACATTACATTAATTTTAAATTTTAAACATTATTTAAATTATTATATTATATACCTATATACTACACTTTCATTTTTATCATATTATTAAATAAAACAGAAGTAAGTAATCTA
The DNA here is from genome assembly GCA_949629135.1 of Eremobia ochroleuca. Classification (NCBI taxonomy): domain Eukaryota; kingdom Metazoa; phylum Arthropoda; class Insecta; order Lepidoptera; family Noctuidae; genus Eremobia; species Eremobia ochroleuca. The sequence continues at coordinate 12,729,705 of OX451387.1, forward strand.
GGTAAAACCCCGCTTGGTTGACCAAAAAGGAAAAACCTTTGACAAATATTCAAGCTCTATGTCCGATTAATTGATAAAAATATGGAATTACAACTTATCGTAGGTATAATATTTACAGATTATATACCTACTTTTTTCTTGGTTTTATTTAGCCTGCTTACAATAACTCAATAATGCGAATCGTAAAGTATAAATACCTATAGGTATTGTTACTTGCAGTATAGTTTGGTGTAAGCCATGACTCCAGCTTTATTCAAACTTCAACAACAAAAAATAGTAACTCGTTGCCAATTAAAGAACAATTTAACGTACTCTTACACCGACTGTCATTCGCCTAATCAGAATACATTATAATTTAAAACATAATGGGCCCTTATTATCATACACATCTGCCACAAGATCACTTCTTTGTAATATTAAGGGATTATATGGAAGGCCGTGTCCAATTGTGTGCTAATAAAATAATCATGTTATTTGTGGTTATGGCTATATCTTCTCAAGAATGAGGTTAATAAGGAAAGTCAAAGGCAATTTTATGCATATTAATTATTCTTAGAATCTCTTAAAAAGTGAATCGAGTGTTGGATTGCCACTGAATAAAGATACAAGAAATCCTAAGCTGCATTTACATGAACAAAACGTATATTGGTATTTGAATAGAGAGCGTCAGAACAGCGACACTCAATCTTTGTCATTATTGTAGTGAAATCTAGCGTTTTAATCATTTATTTTCATACCCACAACATAGACTCAACGAACTAACGTTTCAAATAATTATTCATATTTAAGTAGTTGATTTAAATTCTATTAATCTTTCTTTCTGCTTTAATTCACAAATCCATAATTTCGTATTAGTGACGACTTACCATGTTTTTCTTATAAATACATTTAAATGTAAAATAATTCGTTAAATAAACATTTGTGGAAGATAAAACTAGATCACGAGCGTACGTGCACGTGTTGATCGGAACAAATAAATTATGTGAAGCTTTTGTGTTCTGTCCTAGATAAACGGTACGTGCATGCAAAAAATGTGCTTTAGATAAATTGACATTCAATAGAATGATCAGTCGAATGAAACAAGAAACGACCTATGTATATACCGTATGGTCAATTTAATTTGGAAACGAACGTTCTTGACTGGTCAAAGTTATTAAATGATTAGAATCTAATCTGACCACTTATTAATAATATCCTTAAACCAGTACTGGTTCTCGTCAACAACATTGAATTACAACGTCTTAAAGAAATCAATTTGGATTAGTAAATCTGTCTGTTTGTGATTATGGCAGCCAAGTTATTTTCATTTAGAATGAGCACTCTATGCTCAGCAGTAAAACTACAGTAGACGTAGACGTTTGCAAGCGCCACTGAACTGATGATGAGTTGATGTCGAAATGAATAATATTAAAGTCAAAGTCAAAAAAATTATTTCAAATAGGCACACAAGAGAAACTTTTGAAATTTACAATAAAATCGAATTTATTATTGTCGCCCCTTCCAAAGGGTAGTTTTCGTTTGGAAAAGAATGGGCAAGAAACGCCATCGTTACTCTTTTAAAATGTTTTACAATATTTTGTATACGTTAATTATATAATTATATGTAAAGATGATGCTATTTATTGCTATCATAACACCAACCACCAATACCACCACCACCAACACCAACTTCTAATTTGTATACTGCATATTGTTTTAAATCTTCCCCTTATGAAGAGAACAAAGCAACCACAATACTTCTAGCAACCTGAAATCTCCAAGGCTAATAACGCATATCCAGTCTACAACACGCGTCATAACATACGCGGCAATATTTCGCGGAGTACCTCCAACAATTTACGAGGAAACGAGCATTTCGCAAAACTGATTGCAAACCGTCGAGATTGGTTCTCGAGTGTGGCGTGTCTAATTTATCACAAATGTGCATCAGTGTAACAGAACAGACGAGGATCGGCGCGGATCGCAGGCCGCCGCGCGTTCTTGTCCGTACGCCACCGACACCACCGACGCCACCGGGTTGCAAGGTGTCAATCCTGTCGCATAAATAATGCTGATAAACTTCCCGCTTTCCACTGAATTATGTCTCGTACACGCCGTAAATACTCACGCACATTTGTAATTCAAAATTTTTAGATTTCAACAGAGTGCAACGTTAGAAACCTTAACTATTTAATAGCTCTGTTTTCGAGCTGAGATTAAAGTTGGAAAGTTATTGAGTTTATAGTTTTACATTATGATTAGTTATACATAACGCTCTCAATAATTTTATGATATCGTAGTAAATATATAATTTCATTTTACGGACATTATTTCCTAAGCATTCTCAAACGTACCTAATGCAGCTGTGTTTTAAACATCTTAAAGGCCCTTTGTATTCGTATTTCAGAGGACTGAACTTTCTATGGCTACAACTTAGAATAGCTAATAAATCATAAAATTTCAAGTGTGCACAATTGAAAATGCTTCAATAGGCAACAAGTTATAACAGTGAACAATACTTCCTATTAATTTCTATTTGCCCAACAAATAAAATATATCGAAATGGTACCTTTAGGTAATAATTATGTCAATGTTGAAGTTTGCATCTACAAATCAAAATCAAAATTGTACAACATATGGTGTTGCACAGGTACGCTACGCTTAAATTAATTTGACTTGCCTTCAGTAACAATCTTCAATGCACACGTAGGTTAGGAATATAATTTGATGAATTTATGTATTTAAGTAGTACTCAAACATCAATTTTGAACATTAATATCTCGGAAACGTAACACTTTACGGGGTTTGGTCTGATTATGTTTTCTGTTTGCATTGATGTCAGCTATCGATTTATATACAGCATTTTTTTTTTACAATCTCCAATTTTTTACAGGATATTCTACCGATGAATATGAACAACTTTGAGATCACGAAAAAAAAAATACGCTGTTTCATACTTTTTGGTCAAGTATCTTTTGTATTAAACAGCAGATTTTTTTCGTGATCTCAGTGTTGGTCCCATAGTAAAAGTTGTTCATAGTCATGAGTAGAACACCCCGAAAAAATTTGGAGACTGTAAAAAAAAACATCAAATATAGGTCTTATGCGTGGCCCCCATTTCCAAAATGACGCGACAGTAAGTATGCCACGGATCTTCAAACGCCTTTCAGTGTTCCGCAGCTTTGTACATCTAGTTTATTTTGTCAAGCAAATTACAATAAATCTTTCGCAGCCAATGTTGTCATATTCGAGCAAAAGTGAAGGTGCTATAATAAATCTGTGTTGTGTTATAATAAATCTAGTCGCTATCCGTGTAGTGTTGTTTGGGCTTACAAATATTTTCGCTGAGTGGTACAAGGGCTGCGCGTACGCCGCGCGCCGATCCGGCACGGAGCGCGGAGTGCAGAACTGGCGCGGGCGTATTACAACAGGGATGGCGAACATGTTTGCATTTGCGTGTCATTGAAACAAAAAAAAGAAAAACAATTCTGCTTCAGACGTGCCACTGCTATCTATCTAATAGATATAATTTAAAGAAATAATATTCTTTTAAAATCCTTTATATCCATTAGGACAATCTCTAAAGTAAATCGATTGCATCCTACAGTCGAACGTGCCTAGAATATCTGCTGTGGGATGTGTTCGCCATGCCTGCACTACAAGAAACCTAGTTAAGTGAGAGTGCATATTATGATAAATTGTTCGATCATTATGTATTGTTCAATCATAAACTAATGTAAACTAGTTGGTACAGAAATAAACATTTTGTATTTGTATTTGTATTGTATTTGTATTCTCTAACAGTATTTACATGATGGCGCTGTAGGTCATATTCTTAACTGTAATGTTACTATTTGTCTTCGCTAATATGTTTTTGGAAAGTTTTTGAATATTGGTGTCTCGATAGCGAATTACTTTTAAATATGAAAAAGAACTACTCGGTATGTAACATAATAGCTATCATGTCAAGAGAGAAACAGCATTGGTAAACTAAAATTATCGTTAATACGGCTGAAGGTGCTAAAACATATGCACAATCTCTGTTTCTCAAAAGGTATAAAACCCTCAAAGATCGTTCAACTCAAATCCAGCCATGAAAAAAGTTTAATTTGAAAGGAGTATTTTGCTGCTATTTTAAAGTTTCTAGGTAAACAGGAAGTATAAACAGATTCCAAATATTTCGCTAAGAGACAGGAGGAACCTGAGGACTTCAAGGCTCTCAACAAAGACCCTCAAAATACGACTGATACACAAAGTAACTACGTCACAAAGTTAAAGCAAGAATTCGTTTATCGTGCACGAAGCATTCGTTAGTCGTTCATTAATTACAGAGTTACCGTTCCAAATCTTTTAAAAATTGCAATTTTTTATACTTTTTATGTTAGTAGACTATAAAAACTGTAGAATTTCATATAGATAGGTAGGCACATAACTAGTAAAATTCTTATCATAAAGTATGCAGTAATACTGCATTTTGTAATAAATTATTCAACATTGCAGTTCGCAGTCTTTAAATGTCAATATGTAGAGCACTTTAAGAAAGAATATTAAATAAAATATGTTTTCACTTAAAACCTGCCGCAATTACCTTGATAAACCGCCACAAAGTATGAACCCTTCAATTAAAAAGTACATTCCGGTTTGGCAGCCACGTTGCCGCACTGCGCATGTTTTTTCTTACGAATTGTAATTTGGCTATATTCATTATGAAAGTTCCATTGTTAAGTGTCACGGGCGAATAGCAATTGACATACCATTTTTTACACCACTTTATGTAGAAGACGTACCAGGAAACCATATAAGGGCGAAGCAACCACTAATTAAACTATATATTCAAGGAAGTGATATTTTAAGATTTTAATGTGTACTATTAATGAAACCCATCCACATGAATGTTGATACAACCACAAAATGTAGAAATTATTCTACTTTGAGAACAGGAAAATAATTTAAAATATTCCAAGTGAAACAACAAACGTGAAGTATTACGTTTAGACAACATCTACTTTCTTTGTGAGAGAACATTAAAGCGCAGCATAATAACCGCAAATTATAGTGTACAAAATTCGATTAGCAATACCCAAATAAAAGTATTATGTTGTGATGCATCCATTGTGAGTTCTTACTAACACTTGGTATGAATGAATAAAAGTTCGGTGACTACTGACCTGTGCCACGGACCTTACAAAAGAAACAGGACAAACAAAGAAAAAAAATAGTTGGAACCAATTAAAAAAACCCATTAACAACGCGAATAACGATCTCTTGTTTATTGATTTAAATTGCAAAAGAGCGCGTCACGTGGTCGGTCGCGGTGCGGCACAGTACGCAGGCGCACCGTCTTCGTTGCTCGAGCTTTAATTGGCGGACATGTCCGGTATTTTTCGTCATCGGCTCGGATGGCCTGGGACCGGCCTAACATTTGCTAACCCAATTCACTAGCTGTACATATCGTAAATGCGAGAAGTCGAACACAATAGTGTAGTCTATAAACGTGGATAGTCTGAGCGTACTAAATCTTTTAGTACCGATCTATGTTAATCGATAGGACATTAACAACGGTGCGTTGGTAATGGTCAGTCCTGGGACACGGCGTGCTCAAGGCTGCGCTCGGTGAAAGGATTCGTCGTGTATCTGGATCATCCCGACAGCGACATCCGCGAGCCGTGCCTCTGCCTACGCGCAGCCGGCAAATAGCACGAACACTGCTTGCGCTAATTTGTAACCGACATGAGAACAGCTATTAAACAATTAATATTAATATCTTATTCAAATTTTGAACTACTCTTCAACGGAAGCATGTTTGATATAAATGTAATCGTCCTTTCCTGTCATTAAATACCATTTCTAATGTCCCAACATACATAGAAGCCACTCGTAATATTGATTAAATTTTAATGGTAGATATATTATATTATATGCAATAAAGCTTCTTACCTCAATTATTAATTTATTCAAGATATTTTCTTGCAATAGTTCTTCTAAAACATTAACTTAAAATTCACCAGTGAACGCTGCCCGAAAATTACTTCATTATAAATAGATACATGAAGCCTGTGAATAGTAATTATTAGTGGTTTGCTCGATGTACAACACGGGGCCACATCGACACCGCCGTGGAATATGCAAATGATGTTAAACTGCAGCTTACGAAACTGCTCCGGCTCTCCGAGCGATAGACGTGATAATACCTATAAATAAGGACAAACTATTAATGGTGAAATAAATTGATGTGAGATCACGATTTGAAAATTATTAACCTGAAGTCATTTACACCGTGGAAAGCGATCTGTGCGCTGTTATATACACACTTACCTACTTATGGGACACGACTACTGCTTCTGTGGACACACTTGGTAACTTGGAAGCTGTTTATGACCATATCGTGCTAAAATATCCAAAGTTGGGGTTTGCGTAAATTCCTAGTGATCGAAATCGAAACATCCCTGTTAGTATTTAGGAATACTGTATAAATCAATTTATAATCCTTTGGACAAATAATGGTGCCGCTTCCCTCGTTCACAAACTAAACTAAATTTAAGTCCTGTCAAATTAAGATACTCCATAGAGAAGTTTAGACGTGATTAAAAAATTGGCTACTAAAAATACGTCAATTTACGTCAGGCGCTAATTTGACAGGACTAAACTAATATTTATCTTCTGGCCTTTTCTTAATGAAATAGAAAGAAAAAGATGCTTTGAACTTAATGTTAGTTTAGGTTATGCACAAGGGGATCGGCGCCAATGTTTGTTTAAGATCCTATTCTCTGTCGATACAGTACTTTTATAAATGAACTTTAAAACATTATCAAATGCAATATTAATCAGAAACTCAATTTATGACCATGCATGGCAAAGTTTGCATTGTTGCTTAAACTGGCTGGGCAACGCCCAGCAATAACAGCTATCTTTTGATTGACGTCATCTCAGTTCTTTAAGTCTAGATGATAAAGCTTCTCTTCCGCCAGTATTTAAATAATGTTGTACGAGTATCTGCAAAATAATTGGTTGGCGTGTACGTAAAAATCGTTTAAAGTTGATTGATTACGTACTGGTTGGCTTACACAGGAGAGATACCATTTAAGTTTTTGGAGCACATAACGATCTAGCCTCGTGTGATTGCGGGTAAACAGATGAGCTTCATTAAGATTCGTGCCAGACATATTGCGAGGCGCGATGTGAGATATTACTACCCGTTAGTAATTGCGAACCGCAATACAACTTATTACACGACTGTTGTCGGCTTATAATTGTCTATCCATTACTATGTATCATGGGAAAAGTTCCCTTTCGCATCGGTGTAACATATATAATTAAAATAATTTAAATTAAAAGATTTCCATACATGGTTCACAAGCGTAAACAAGGTTTTGGTGATGAATGTGTTTTTGATTGAATTGGATGTTCGAATTTTAGAATAGGCAGCGATTAAATACTTAATTACTTAATATTATGTAAATACAGATGGGTTCTTGACATGTTTCCTATTCACGAGTCGGTGAAAAAAGTGAGATGATTTATATTAAAACAAATAGATATGAATAGCGTATTAAAATATTGCGGCTACGGTGATCAGCGTGGGCTCCAATCTGAATTTATTATATTATTAAATGGAATGCATGCAGCGATTGCATTCGATTCGGCAACATGCTAATCGCGAACGAAAAGAAACTGCATGTTTTATTAATGCATATAATTATTTATATTGTGGCATAACGTTTGAGCTTTTTGAAATTGGGTATTTCACAACTTGCTTACTTAAATTTTAAGACTAAAATTAAATTCTAAAAGCCTTTGTTGATTTTTTTTTACAGTTTTAGATACATTGGAGATTTCCTGAATCTCAAGTAGGTATTTACAGAAAAAAAAAATCCGGGAAATCCCTTACGCAAAAGTTTTCATAATTAAAACAAGTACGCAAGTAGTTTTGTAGTTACGTACTTATATTGTTAGTATCTGGTCATTATACATTAAAATTATATGTGTATGGAGTTGGTATAAACATTAGCGTTTATGCACGCTATAATTTTACTTCCCGAATGGCAAGTAACAAGTTGCAACAACTCGTTTATTTATACCAAGATCAATACGTGAACGAATAATTACATTGACTTTTGCTCTCGGTGATTTTATAATAACAAAATCCGGAATTACTTATTGCACGGTATTGAGTAGGTATATAAACGTGGTTTTCTCTTTATTTGTAGACTAAATTTATTTGCCTTCATGTAGAAGCTTTTTCAGCAATCGTTAAAACGGAATGTATTGTAACTGCTGCATTTATTGTACCTAATTGTTGTGGGTATCACAGTGCTGGTTCACTGGTTTTCTTTATTCCGTGACGTCAACTGCTTAGCAGTAATCCAAACATACATCGTCTCATACACCAACCACACACTATTGCAGTTGCATTGCTTAGTCAGACGTAACACCAGATTATTAGGTATATGTACGCTAAGAAATCCAACAAAATAATAAGAAATCTATCCGGTTTGGTAGTAGGTACCTACCTACCTACTTCACACTTTCTTAAGCTAACTACATTGCGTGTGAAAATCGAAACCTACCTTTACTGGTGGCACATCGTATGTATCTACAGTTAAAATTAAGTAAAAAAAAAATGCTCACTGACGCGCAAATAAGTATCAAAGTGAACCGTGACATCCAAGCCCGACCGGGTAATTTAATATTCGTAAAACTATCCGATAAAAATAACAAAGCAAAACTGCAACAGATGCTACTTTCGTTTCCAGCCACTCATTGACCCGTCCGTCAAAAGCTTTACGCCAATATGCCTCTGTATTATATTAGCACGCTTCGTTCATAATCGAACGTGCATGTTAACTACCAATTAGTCAGTATCTTCATTTATTTTCGCTATAGAAGAGAAGCTGCGTCTGTCAAACGCTAACTGACTTTTTTGTGTGGACATCAAATGTCGTCGCTTCAACATCTTTTCAACGCGACCTTCTCTTTCCAAATAGTTTTTTGTTCTAAATTGATTTATCAGGTGAGCACCGAATTACATTTATATACCTCACGAATAATAAGAATGTTTATAAAAGTCATCTAGAGATAGCATCGACGTGAAGTTAATTGGTTGTATTGAACGTCTATGTCATTGTTTCTTTACTTAATTTTACTGCATAATATTTTTGGTGAAGTAACTTTTTAATTTAACGAGACATGTTTGACTTCGTGTGGCCTTATTATTATTGGCGCAAAATAAGTAACGTCTTAAACCCATACCTGAAATTTTTATTGTGAGAGCTAAAATTGAGACAAAAAACGTGCTAATTCCAGAGTAGTTTAAACGAGGAAGACGCTTAAATTGAGCGGAAGCGGTTTCGTTTTATTTACTTAAAAATATCGATTTTTGTTCCGATAATGTCTGCAGAGGAACCTACTCACGTAAATAACAGTGATTAAAACACCATAAGAGAGTGAAGGTAGGTTCGCACGAAACCAGATCAAACCGGATCCAAATCGGAGGGAGCGTTTTCTGTAACTGGAGCAGACGGCCGTCTCGAATATCGCCCCTTATGTCGATAATAAGATTTTCTTTCGTACGCCGCAATACTGCAGTTTCTCTTTTTTGTGAGTGCACCTGTGATGTAGGCCAATCATGGCTTATTTCAACACGAACTCGTGATTGACGCTTATCCCACACATTATTGTCCTCTGCAGTATGCAGACGAATACCAAGAACGTTTGTTTACATTATATCAACTTTGATTCTCGTAGGTAAATAGTTTGTAGCTCTAGTATAGTGATATATTATAATATAATTAAAGTAAGGAAACTAACCCCTATTAATAATCTTTTAAGATTTTTATCTTTAGTAATTAATGTCTTTATACAGAATTAAAGTTCATCGCAGGAGAGATCACGTCAGTGTTAAGTATTTTGTTTGAGTTAAATTCAATACATATAATACTAAAAATGCGACATTTTGATTTGATTCTTTTTAACTTAATAAATGTTAAGTTACCATGTTTAGAAGACTAATCACTTGTCTAATTTTACAGTACTAAAGTGTTATAGGTATTATTTGCTATTTATTTAACGATCCCAGAATTGATGAGCTAATTAAGTTCGTGAATCGAATCTACGAAATCAGGGCCGTTACGTAACGTAGTCTGGTCATGTGTCCAATTAGCTTGAGCCGCTGAGCTGTTCTCTAGGACAAAGCGGTCATCTCAGTATAATTTTGGTTCCTAATCGAGCTAAACCTGAACGACAAGTCGGCACACCCGCTCATAGAAATGCAGAATATAACAGTCTAATTCATTATACCTAGCGATTACAGACATCAATAAAACATCTCTTATTTGGTAACACATAAATAAGATATCTAATAGAAAGCCAGATTGTTTTTACTGTATTCAAAATTGTAATAAATTTTGGGTTTATTCCAATAGAGATCACAAATAAAGGGGACTAGAGTTATGATTTCTCTAAAAGATTTGTTGTAGTGCTACTCTAGGCATCTGCATATACACGGAGAGAAAATTCTTAGAAAAGTTACTGTGCTCGTCACGGTAAAGTGAGTGCAAGTGACATCTACAGAAAATTTTCTGAGTGAGATTGGGAAAAATTCACTATTTGTCCAATAAATTTTACTGTACAGCATAAGAATTTTTACTGTGCTAGCATAGTATTTTTTCCATTACCATTCAAATGCACTCAAATTATGAGACAGCACAGTAATTTTTCTAAGATATTTCTCTCCGTGTAGGAATAGATATCCTAAGTTGTAGACGTCTGCAGTAAAATAGCGCTGCTCCGACTGTGCTGTCAATAAGTGATATGTGGGCCATTATTTTTTTCCAGGGCCCAAATTGAGTAACTATGTCGTAAAAATAATTATAAAACCAATTAGTTTTTTTTTTATTTTTTAGGTTAATTTAGTTTTATCAATATTTAAAGTAAACAGTACAGGCATTAGCAGCGATGTTTTTTTACTATTTATTGTTTTGTTTGATATTAATACAAGGAAAGGAGTAGAAAAACAACAACTGCGTTACTTACTTAGAATAATTAGTTTTACTGTAGGAACTTTTACCTCAATTTTAAAAACCTATCAGACATAAACTTAGACAAGAATTACAATAATCTTATAATGTAAAATCACAATCATCTCAGTCTAATATCTTATTTTCTAATTAAGTTTACCAATGCGTTACGTTATTTTAATTTAAGCTACTGTAATTTCTCAAAATATGCCTTAATAATAGCAATTTAAGCTCAATCTTTATAGCATAGGTTGAAAAAAGCCAAAATAAACAAAAAAATAAACAAAAAAATGTAAAATTTGTGGTGGTTCAAAATTATATTAAAAGCTTTATAACTCTTAACGTATTCAGAAAAAGAGGGACAAAAAGTAACGCAGTAGTTGGATAAGTAACACAGTGGTAATCTTATCACAGCACCAGGTGTTATTTTTTCGCTTTAACTAATAGAAACGCTCTAAAAACAATAATAAAGTAGGTATTTGAAATAAAATAAAACTTCTTAAAAACAAAAACAAAACGAAATATCCTCTCAAATTAACATTTTTAAACATAAAATCTTTGTCTCATCAGTCTTATTTCTCAAATATATTTAATGGAACATCAAATTCGTAATATACACGTTTACCCTTCATAATTATTTTAGGGTTAGGAACTATCTCGACAATATTATCATATGGTTCGTACGAAACATCCCTTTCAACAAGCTTGAACATTTTCCCCGAATCGTCAACTGCTTTTAAAAACATAACTTTAATCTCTCCCTCGTCATCGACATTGCTTTGGGCAACACCCAAATAAAAGTACAATTTGTCTTTGTCTGAAGAAACTTTAACAATAATGTAAACACCGGAAAATATTTTAGACGTATGCACATTTTCTTTTTCCATCAAGTTTCTTTCATATGTATTAGATACTGAAGCTTCTTGTTGTATTTTAAGCTGTGAAAGAAGTTCATCATCTGAACTCGAAATTGGAGAATAAACCGATTCGTAATAAGATTTCTTAGGGTTGCCCACAATATTAGATATGTCAGTTAATACTTCAATTTCGTTCATAGTTTCTAAGCCGTCTCTTTCTGGAATTACATCAAAGGGAGTTTCTAAATCATTGCTTCCTTTAGGCGAGCTAACGGGGCTGGTAGAAACAGGAATTGGCTGATATGTTTGTCAGCATTTTTTACAGGGTCCTGTTTCAATTTTTCCCTATAACGCCGTTGTTTTTCTGCCGGTGTTAACGCCATTATATTGAAAATAATATACTGTAACAAAATAACCCAATAATTAATTAAGTGAACTGTAAAATAGATAAATACACTTCGAAAACTGTTTACTTTGCAACTGCGTTACTGCACCTACAACTGCGTTACTTCTCATGGTAACGCAGTGTAGTGGTAACGCAGTTGTAAAAATAACGTGTATTCTAACATTTTGGTCATATGATAATAAATACCTAATTATTTTTGAGTGCATGCAAATATTTACTTATTCTATTACAAAACGCAATAAAAAAACAATGAAATATTTAAAAAACTCACCGTTTGCCATCGGTAACTCAGCGGCCGCTCAATAAACACACGCGCCTCTCCGGACGACTCGAGCTCGACTGACGCGGCCAGCGTCTAGGCCACGAACACCCGCCTCACCCCGCCAGCAATTCACATTAAATCAAACGAACTTAGTCGAAAATGCACGAAAAAAGTCGAATTTAAGACTCACTTTTGCTTGGTAACACAGAGTACTTACGTTTTCTTACTTCAACAGAGACAAGACAAGAATTATTTCGTAAATAATACACGGTTAAAGAAAACATAAACTTATTAGCCTGTTAATAAAGTTCATATTTACCTTAATTTCCGTAGATATTTTAATTTAATAGTGCCGTGAAGAGTTTTAATGTAATGTCAATGTATTTGAAGCGAGTTGCTTGCTGGGACAGCCGGATTTTGTATGAGATACGACTGCGTTACCGAGAAAAGCGACTGAGTTACCGTCATTTACGTCAAATTATAACATTTTTCACTAATGTTTATGTCTTCTTAGAGGGATATTATTATTACGTTTCTACCAATAGCGATTTTATTTTATTAATCATAGTTTTTTTTAATGTAAGAGGCTTTGTTCTTGAGAGACCGATTATGGGCCCTGGAAAAAAATAATGGCCCATGTACGAGTTACTGTGACATCCCAGTGCATTAAATTTTCTCAATCGTTTTGAAATCTATCTTAGCAACATTAGCATGTGCCCAATCATTTGAGTCGGTGTCGGCGCGGGCGCAGTGTTCGCACCGCGTGGGAACTCGAGCACCGCTGTCCGATATAAATACTAACCATATTTTACGTCAGAATTCGACGCACTCTAGTTGCGCGTAAGCAAGTAATCTCCGCCATTAATGTCACGACTAGATTGTGCATCCTTGCATAGCCACCGGTCTCCCAGTTGCCATAAATCAATGTGTAAACCGCAATCGACCTATATTGGCATTTATAGCAGCCTTATACTACTGACTCGTACATAGCACTGCCACGTTTATTACCTACCAAATTAATTGTTTAACTGATTTCGAGCATAATAAGCACTGGTGTAATTGACTTGCAAAAATATCTCATTAATCTACTTGCCTATTTAAATTAGAGTTAATTCGTGTGTAAAACATCAAACGTGTTTGCAATCAATGCAAGTTATAAAAGTATGCCGTTAATAAAGGAGCACTTAGAATCGTTAACTCGGGTGGAGATGGAGAATCTTCGGAACTTAGAAACACGCTCGTGGCAAGCCCTTTAATTGCATGAACCCCAATTAACCGCGTGTCATTCGAGTTTATAGTAACGCCCGCCAACAGATCAGTACGCAACGTTAATTTCACTTTTACTGGTATCCGACTCATTATAATAATCTGGCATAAAATTGCAACAGTATGAGAGATCAAAGGCTGTTCGTACGCAGCAAGCGGTCATCCTCTGCTCAAATGTCAGAGGTCGCGCCGCCGGCGACGCGCTCTGGTATGCGGCCGAGCCAGCCAGCTCCCATTTACAGCTGCCTAGCTAATACCAACTGATATGAAACAGAGCGACCATTATACAAATTATTCCTATCATTGTGGATCCATATGTCATTAAGGTACAAGTTCACAGCTATTAAAAATGTTAGCATTGTTAAATGTCAGCTGATGATTAGTCAATTGTGTCATAAATTATAAGTTTCATGTCTTAACGTTAATGTCAAAATTATATGAAGATAATTAAATGTTTTCTCAAGTTAACTTCATGTTTAGTTACTTATTACTCAATAATAACATTTGAAGTGCTATAGGATTCAAAGAGATACCTTCAAAAAGAATTCCTGGCTCATTCATTATGTGACTGTGAGTAGTATTTCTTTGTGTTCAAAAAATTTAATTGTAAAAATAGCTACGTAATCAATTCGCAGTCACACACAATCATAACATCGTGCTGCACGTCGAACGTCGCCTTGAATTGCAGAGAATAACCAGCGGCATGTTCAGGTTTATTTCGAATCAATTCTATGTAAAACGTCCAATTAAAACCGTCACAATGTGGTCGCGGCTATCGCGGTCCGATCTGTGTCGGTCGTGGACTCGCGGGCCGCGCTGGTCGCAGAGCTGGTCGCTCCGCGTAACACTTGGATCATGCGCTGGATCAGTCCACGCTCCCCGGCTAGTCATTATCGTCACATCGGAACTTCACAGTTAATTGTCCGCGTATTTTTGTTGTAAATACGACGCAATTTGTAGACATCGTTCGATAGCTCGCGGAGATAAAGTCGGCCATTGTAGTTGCGATATCGAGGCCGCTTATTCGTGTTAATTAAAGATATCGAACTAGATCTACGATACCGATATCGAGTGGACTATTTTATAAAACGACATGTGTTATTTTCATTAATAAACATAAAATATGGTCTTTTCAGTATCGGCAGAGCTACGAGTATTGTATAAGTAAAGTTGTAATTGAAAATAATGCAAAACATGCGACGCCAACATGTCCACTGCGTCTATAATAATACATATATTCTTCAATTAATTTAAGAATGCTATTAATAGATATCGGTTCATAAATCTTTTAGAAGCATTAATTACTTGCCTGAGAAGGCATGAAGGTAGAAATAATACAAATGGGTATAAAATGTAATGGGTATTCGCGCTAACGAACATTGCAATTTAAGATTTCTAGATATATAAGAGAGGTAAGGTTTCTCCGCAGCTCTACCTTATTAGTCTCATCAATAGGTAATAGAAATGTTATTAGTAACTGGTGTATACGTCGCCGGCTCTTCTCACTACTGACCACATTCCTGACTGCTGGTAAAAACTTGTAACAGTATATATGAACATATTAGAAAATACCTTGAGCTTTTTACATTAGCTTTTCCTGTGAAAAATATTGTTATGAAAAAATAATTAAGAGTAACAATATAAGAGATATAACGTTTGTATAGCAGTTAATGTTTGTTGGTATCGATGCCGATGGTCGCCGTCGGCGCGGGCGCAGCGTACGTGGCGCAACCGCGCTCGTTAACCCACATGCACTGCGCCGCGCTGCCACTGCTCAATACAGTCATCAAATTCACATCCTTGCTTGTCGATAATACTTGTTTTTAACTAATTACTCAAGTAGTTGTACAACCAATTTGATTACTATTGTTTTGTATCAATTAGGTTAGAATTACGTGAACCTGTGACCTTCGAAGTCAAATTACAACTTTGACACAGGTAGGCACCATAAAACAATCTAGGTCAAGTAAAGTGGCCATTAACTAACTTTATGCAGCTGGTGTTTGCTCAGAAGGAGCCATTCTTAATTTAAACAGAGAGAACCTAAATTAATTTAAAACAGAAAACCTGTGTAGGTATAACGCTAAAAAGTGACCAAATTTTTTTAAATATGCAAACGCATTATGCCTAGAATGGCTCGCTAAACTATCTGTTACCGTGTTGCGAATTCGAACCTGAACCAATGGCAATAATCGACGCTTATCGGTTAAGTTAATAGCGTACGATGCTATTACGAGACCAGATTCTCAGAAAAACCACTGCGGCGACCTTAACGCAGCCAACTATAATGGTTACCTGCATCTTTACCTACCAAAGCCAGGAATTACCCACTACGAAACTAACCGTAGACGTACCGGCAATTGAACCCAATATTTTTACCTTTATGATAGATACTTATGCCTCACGAACCATCGACAGTGTTTCCTATAAGCAATTTAAAGTTAATCCACCGCTCGAAACGTTCCACGATTGTGCAATAGGGTTTAAATAATGTCAAAAGCTCTATTTTTAAGTGTTAGTTGCACAATAATTTCGCATGTTAACTTAGTGTTTCGTTTAAACTAATGACAGGCTATATACAATTTAATACAGTTAAAATATGTTTGTGAGGCAATGACGTAAAGTACTGATTGAATTTAGAAGTTTACTAGCCACTCACTCGCAAGAGAGTAAATAGATTAATTTATGATCATCACTAAGCTGAGCTTACTTCATTGTCCAGCGCTGGTAGTCTGCAAGTTAATCAACAAAATAATAGGAAATCATCCGAAAATATCAACTTAATAGCTGAAGCGTGAATAAATGTTATATCCATTACAGTAGTGTGTTTTCTGTGCCACACATAAAGCATGTAAACCTAGTTGAAATATAATTTATAATTCCATACTTCGTTAGATATTGTAGCAAAATACACGAGCCCGAACAACTACAAACATTCAAACAAAAAATAACGTCATTGTTCTTAATTAAAGATTCGTTCCAGAGTTTTTTATTGCTCACAAGTATTACATTCCGTTTTGAAGTTAACAACAGTTATTAAGCACATTCGAAGACGTCACGATATTTTATTTGTTTTTATAACAGAGTGAATGATGTACAGACGCCAGCACATCAAGCTACCCGAAACGGTCAAATTTTCCCAATCAACCTTGAACCTTATGTTTTAATAATAAAGTTGAAAATCGATTAAAGAAATTTGACTGATTATAGTAGCTTGATTTGCTGGCGTCTGTATATATGTATAGTAGGTAAATTATTGAATTAAAGAGTTACTGTTCCATCTACGTAATTAAGTATCTACTACAAATTCGTTAATATCAAAAAAAGACTTTTTGTAAATATGTATGTATATGTATGTTAAATGATCAAATCGTATACGTAATTCATAATATATTTAAAACACGCGAATTAATACCAGCAATACACATAGTATATTATTATTATATACGTACACATAGTATATTATTGGTGTCTGTAAACTATACAGCAAGTAAATAATATTTCGTCAAATATCAACGAGTTACCATTGTATCAGCTGTCAGATGAAACTTAATATCGAGTGTTTCGGTCCCTCGCGCTTGCTCCAATTCATCGTGTCGTTTGACAGACCTTTCTCATTTTACGACATGTATATTGAACACGTACGGAAACCTCCAGCATTAAATATAACAGAACATAACAATTACACATTTTAAAATACGATATAAATAACGAAGGATGTGGAAATGGGTACGATAATGTAGAATGTAAAAATATTTAGACAACCACTAGAATTACATACATGTGATGATCTCAATTCTACTTTCATTTTAGTAAAATTTAATGTTCAGTTTTATTACTGATGTTCGCGCTGAAAGCCGGCTTGGCTCGGAAAGCACCGCGCAGGCGGCGCGGGCCCTGCGCGCAGGCGCTCCGTGATGCCTGATAGGCGCAACGCGTGACTTGCTCGCCCTGGTTTTGTACAGGATCTAAAGACTCGGAGCGAGCTTATTAATTAAACATTTAGATACGGATATATATGATATGTATATATTTATGATATGCGATGCCGACGCAGTATAGTTTCGTTAAAACAAAATTGTATGTATAGCTATAATACTGCTCTTAACATTTTTTTTTCCTTTTTCCAGATTGACTTCGCTCCTTGACTTCGGACACCTTGATAACATCATGGATATGGTCAATTGCACTTACTTTGCCAAAAGCCTGGCTAATTAAGTTCTCGACCAACAAGGATAGGGTTGGGGTGAATAATGGGAAAAAGGAACGTACGGATCAAGTTCGCACACTGCATTGGTCCGCCGATTGACTCGAGCACGTTGGGCACGTCCGAGTAGCACCCCAGCCCGCGCCCCGCACTCCCGCACTCTCAGTTACCGACGCTCTAGCGACTGCCAATAAAGTACAAGTCATACCGGGTTATTCACTTATTTAAATTAAGATATATTTATTGTAGTACAAAGATAAACTGAACACAAATATTCCGAGTTTGATGTAGCAAAACTGACAGGAGAACGAACCGTGTTGTCGTACTCGGTTGTAAATGAAACGGTAGTCATGACGGCCACTGCCCCAGAACTGTCAAAGTCGGATTTCTTTGATTTCGTGACGTCCAATGAGGTTACTGATGCCCAGTACAAACAACAGATGCGTTCTGTAAATGTGTTCATGGAATCACCCGACTCGAGGTCAAACCCATTGCTCTCAGAGGAGCCCAAAGAACAGAACAATAATAGCTTGCTGAGCGTAGGTGGCGCGCAAATCGGCGCCAACAGTGGCATGGCTACTGCCACCACTTCCACGACGCTACAGAGTTTCGACTCTATTTGGAACGTGGACCGCGAACGTGATCGCTTAGATACTACCATGTTAGAGGATCTCAACAAGTTTTACTGGAACCAGGAAAGCGATATTAATGGCACGCATCCCTGCACAGACACGGCGATTTCAAATAAATTAATAAACAACACGGACGGACAAATTTACACACTGACTGTATTAAATCATGACATGACGGAAACCAGTTCGAATCGATACTGGGCTAAAGAAGAAGACGTGTCTATGTCTAGTCCAACTGACATAGAGCCGCACAACTCCTTAGATCTCGAATCCATATTAAATATGAACGGATTCCCCAATGACTTCAACCAAGATTTACCAAAAGTAGAGGGTTTCACTTACGAGGATGGCGACTCAGAAAGCCAACACGCTGATTTGAGTACTAGTGATTTAGTAAAAGTGGAACCCTACAGTTACGAAGAAGGTGAGTTTCAGAGTAGTGACAAAAAAGATGACTCTCATAGTTCATCTATTCTCGTAACACCAGCTTTACTAGAAAGTCAAGTAGAATTTAATAACAATAACAATGATTGGAAAATAACGGATCAAAATACAGAATCGAATGAATCTTTGCTCAGAAGCGCATTACAGGGAAAAGCCTTTATTAGATATAGTACTATACAAAAAACTCCTGCAAAAGTCGATGTTAGTAGTGAACTGAAACGAGTCATCGCGACAAATAACAACAAACCTGATGTACCATCAATGTACCAAGAAAGCAAAGATGAACTCTTGATGGCGATTTCGCCACCTAATCGTTTAAATATTTCGATATTATTAGAAGACCCCAGCAACTCTGTTGTTTCAAATGGGGAGAACCCATCGTCGACGCAAAGTGTCGACGACATTTTACTGTCCCGACTAGATACCAACTACCCGGAAGACTACGAAAAGTTGAAGAGGATAGCAACGGAACTCGGAGAATCGATGCAACCGTTCTGTACCGTAGAACCTATTGACCCGACGCGAAGTGTCTATAATATACATCACGTCAACGGTGAACTAGTGACCATGATCCCCGCCGGGGAGGTCCAGCTGAACCAGCACTTGCAAATAGTGACAGCATCGCCCACCGTGACGAGCACGAAGCCGGGAAATAGAAGATACAAGAAACCGCAGAATAAGAACCCGGCGCCGACGCCGCAAGCGCAGTCGGGGACGGCCATTCAGGCGGCTACCTCTACGTCGAACGGAGTCAGGAAAGAGAGATCTCTCCACTACTGCTCCATATGTTCGAAAGGATTCAAGGACAAATACTCAGTGAACGTGCACGTGCGGACACACACGGGTGAGAAGCCGTTCACGTGTTCGCTGTGCGGCAAGAGCTTCAGGCAGAAGGCGCATCTCGCCAAGCACTACCAGACGCACATCGCGCAGAAGACTGCCGCCGCCAACGGCGCCGTCAAGCCCAACAAGCAGAGGTAACGCGCGCCCGCGCACCGCACACCGCTCACACCCCATTGATAGTCAATTGAACTTTATCATGGTGATATAATAACAAATGTATTTTCTTTTAATCGATACTTAAAGGCTGAAAATATCACAGATGAATTTGGTAAGGTGCTAATAAAGTAATAATTTATAGAGAAATAAGACAGTTACGAAAGAGAGATGTGAAGGTTCTCGGCCGTTAATCTTATTTGTTAATTTGTATGTAATTCCGCCCGTTACCGTATACATTTTAGCTTTAGCTAAGAAAAGATACTTTTAAGTGTTTTACAAGATTATATAAAATCAACTTACATTGCTTATTTATTAGTCATAAATACTAGTTTACGTTAGAAGTCATATTTGTAAACAACGTTTTGCATTTTGGTATAAGTAGGTAGATATCTGACGCTAGTTCCTTGATATAAGTAATGGCACCCCGACGCGACCCTGGCACCTACTGTGGTTCCTTAAAGTGTTTGTTTAAACGGATTACCGACAATGTGCCTCAAAGTAACATCAGATAAATAGTGAACAATGATGAGCACCGCTGGTGTTACTGGTCGCCGCGGCGCCGTAGTAATTTCTCCCGCTGTGCGACCGACTGAACTTTCTAAAAATAAAAATAAAAAAGACTAAAAGAACGAGTATTCAGAACCCAGCATCTTTCACCGCTCAACTATCGCATCTCTTCGCTGTGCTCCTCTTTCGGTTTGAACAGTGATTTTTATTTTTTCGAGTATGGCTGCACTATAATTTTTCGACATTTCTATTTACTTAGATTTACTCTGCGATGTTTAAGATAAAGCTTTGTACAAAAAGTTGAATACTTGCGCTATTATTATAATGTACTCCTCGGAAATTGGAAGGTAATAGCTTGTTCGGGACGGGAGGGACCATTATTCGAGTGTCCATATCGAACGACGCGACGCAGTGAACGGTTTCTCATTCCCAATATTACATCTTTCGCCTCATACTGGGAGAGGCCTGATTGCCCTCAGATTGCTATAAATTATAAATACAAGTGCTGTTTCAATCGCGGTCTTTAAAATGTGCTCCCTTTCTCGTCTAACAAATTGGCCTTTCTTTGTTCCGTCTGTGTGTTTATAACACAGGGCCTCGCCCTGTCATTATTTATATATACGTGCCTAGATAGTCTCATAGACATTGTTTACTGTCGAACACCTATGTAAGTAATCATTTTATGTCTTCCCATTATTACCTACCAGTTATTAGCCATGAAACAGTAATCTTGAGTTTGAAAGTGCATGAAAGTACTGTGCATGCTTACTTCCACTTAGTGAAAGTAATTACCTAATACGAGTATAGACATCACTCTAATCTGTTTCACTGACATTTTCAGATACCTTTCTATGCAGTCAGGTTGTTCGTGCTCAGTTTATTTCTTCTATAGAACTGAATGTTATCGTTATTTTCGTGAGGATGCGAAAGAATGGTTTTTATATTTTTTTTTTTCTTCATTTGAGACTCTTTCATAGCAATAATGCGACATGTAGTGAATAGCCAGAAAGTTTTGTGAAAGCACTTTCAGAGGACATGAATTAAAAAAAAAGTCATTAGGTTAAATTCGTCAAGTGCATCCTCACAATAGGGCGAGTCAATGTGCTAAATAATGATTATCATCTAATAGCGATGAACACTCAGTATCATAACGAAAATTAGTTTAATTAGCGTAAATCAGCTAATTCTGCAATATGATAATAATATAATCTTTACGTTTCTAAGAAACAGTTTTCTTTAGTGGTGGCAGTTAGTTCAATTTGATGCCTATTTAGTACAACTAAATGCTTTTTTTTTCTAGAAAGGAATACTTACATGGTCACGGCTACATACCTATGCAGACATAAGTATGAGAGAAAATAAACGGCTAACCAGACGATACAATAGTAAACAAAATTTAATGCTAATACAACTGGCACAAAAGTTAACTCAAGATACATTTTACTTTGTAGTTGGCGTTGTGCTATTTCGTGGTACTAATCAATGTATCAGTGGAGTACAATAAATACGTTAATAGGTTATACCATGCACTGTCTATTACAATAGTTCAATTATGTGCCGTGATTGAAATTAAACCACCGGAATTAAGGTCAAGTTATAATATTTCGGCCTCCGCACGTCAGGCGCGCGGTATCACATACAATGTCATAGCGGCACGACCTAGTATTTTTTTTTTTCTATTTAACTATTCCATTAGAAGTCTATTGAAACTAATTTGCTTAAAGCTCCCTAGCTACAGACCAAGTTGTGAATATAAAATAACAGACTATAAGGTTTTACCTGGTTTACGTCCGAATCTAGCTACAATTTTTTCATTTCGAAAAATTGATGTTTTGCCTATAGTCATTTCGTCACTAGGCCCTTCCGTCCACAAGCTATATGGAATACATAAATATCTACCTACGTCTATACCGATTTGTTAATTTTAGAAACAGCTTTACTAGCTCCGATAATGGCAACTTTAACAATTTAACACTTATCCGGGTACAAGAATAACTTTTAAAACAAACTGGCAATTTCTAAAACCCTATCATTAAAGAGGAAATTAATAAAACAATATTGTAAATCAACAAATTAATTGAATTCAGAAGTTCGTTAAAGATTTATAGATACAGATACCAATATTGAATTTATTTCTACCTTAAATTACAGTCTAAAGTAATAATATGTATTATTTATCCGTAACATCGGCTTTATTAACGTTGGACTAATTATAATTTTGACGACATCTCTCATATTCTGTTTTGAAACTGCCACTGTTAGCTTCTCTACTTACTTATAAATGCTAAGTTATCGATATGAATATGCATCTTGCCAGTAGCAATACTGATGAACAAAGAATGTTCAGTATTTAGCTATTTGTAAACGAACACTGCCCCTCGACGCTCCTGTGTGACTGTGACACTGCAAATATAAACTGTTTGCGAGGAAGTTACTTAAGTTTTTTAGTCCTGAGTCTCAACCCTTTAAGTATTTCGGTTTATTTTTACAATAATTTTGTATGAACGCTTCATAAGTACTTAGTTGATATGATTAAAGATGAAAGTTCTACAGAATAGCTTTTGTCGATTAAGAACTACTAAATAATCATACTTTTATATACAGAACAAATTATATTGCATCGCATTAAAGTTCACGCGGCACATCTAAAATTATTTTCAGACTGAATTTTGTACCTACACTGTCTCCTCGGTACGTGCGTAGTACGCGCATGTTACGAGCACTATGAAGCTTTCTATTGAGATTGTCGTAAATATGTTTAAAAGTATAGTTGTAAAGCCAGAGGAAACTCTTTAACAATACTCATTATTTTGTAAATATGTATCATGAATGAATTTTATAGAAAAGTTGACTTTGGAAGTAAATTTTATACTCTACCACTTGTATCTCATTAGATGGTATTTGAATTACTAGCGAATTTATAGTTTTAATAAGTACCTAAATAAGAAACATTGAGAGATTTACCAGATTATGTTAAGATACTATGCCTACCTTCATAAATTATGTGAGTGCATAAATGGTTGTTAATATATTCATGTAATATATTAAATTATGTTGGTTTTTGAGTACATTATTTTGAAAAGGTTTATTATTGAAAAGGATTATATTGATCGATTTTTATTGCATTTGTTCCTGAGTTGATTATTAGATTTTATTGATAATTATGTCTTGTTTATAAGGTTCTATGAGTAATTATTGCATGAATAATTTAATTTTATATAGTATCGGAGTTGTTGTAAGGGAGACGTGGATGACTCGCTATCGATGATGATTTGTAATGTTCAATACTTTGTAAATACTGTTTATTTATTGAAGGTCGTCTCTCGATTCATGAGGGCGTCGCTGTCGGCTCTTATTTCATTTCAACTAACATTATCTTAATACATCTTAACTACTCCACTTTAACATAAATTTTGTTTTTATTCCACTCACTCAAACTGAAATCCTCAATAAATTAATAGTCGTAAGTAAGTTTTGTCCTGTTTCATAAGTATTATAAACATTGAAAAGGTTTATCTACGTCGCCCTTAAGCTGAGCCGTCCTGTACAATACTTCATTATTTATTTTTAGAATTATATTTTAAGGTGAAGAAAATATGAAAACAAAAACATAATTGTATTTTGATTAACCGGAGCTGTGATTTTTTGCTTATCTGTATATCTATTAGACAGTGTGAGTGAGGTGCTCGCAAGCAGCTCACTGCACTGATTCAATCACTGAGGTCTTCCGAACACTAGGCGAGACGTGCTCTGCTACTGCGCCGCCGGCTCCACCTCTGACGAACGAGACACGTTTTTTATCAGAACCTGTTTTTTTAGCGCGAATATATTTAGACATAACAAGACTTTAAAGGCCTACGAATATTGACAAAATGGCAACATTCAATTTTGCATGTTGATTGTATAGGTGTATTGGGTTTTTCCGTCGACCATTTAACTGAAAACATGAAAAACAAGACATACTTTCGTGTTCTACATATTAACAATTAACTTTTTCTTCAAGTAAGTGAAAATAACTGAAATTATAGATACCTAATTAAATATTTTATTAAACTTGACAACAGAATACTCTTAGATAAGTAAATTTTTAAAGCAAGGTGCGCAAGAGCATGGCACGTGGAAGCCTATTGTCAGACATAAAGTCAGATTAGATCTGATCACGTTAAATCAGTATCACACCGTAAGGTACGTGTAATATAATAAATGTAGCTACCATAATTTTTTACAACATTTACAGTTTTATAATGAATTTCTTATATTTTTACTTTCCTATGTTAGTTTGCTAATAAAATGTTTTTTTTATATAATATGATATTTTGTTTTTTTTTTTCCTTTATCAACATTACTGGCCAGTATGCTGCGCCGTCTTCAAATAAAGTACCTATAAGTAGGAACATGAATTATGAAAATGAAAGACCAATTCTGGACAAAGGCTTTCCTAATCGCACGCCATTTAACTTAATTCTTGGCTATTCTCATCCAGCTGCTAATCTACATCAAATGGACCAAACTCAAACTCAAAGCATTTACATATTTCAAATAATCCAATTACAGGCACTTTGGAATTGTCAAGGGGTCGGTCAGTCAGAAAGATGAAGCGTAGTAGGTAGGTACCTGTGGAGAAGAACGGGCAAGAAACTCCACGGACACTCTTTTAAATCATAAAATTATTACATAATATTGGTTATATCATTCATGTTGAAATTATACATTTGAGAACGATGTCGAAAGAAAAATATTATTGGGATATTATTGGTCTCTTCACACAAACAGAAGAGTCAACTAAGTACCTATAATGCAGCTTGTATCTTGAAGCTGGCATTCACTGCAAACTTACTTTTACGATTGAAATTTGAAATCCAGTCGTAAACACCACATGCAGATTTGGAAACTTATTTTAAATCTGTACTAAAGGATGAGTAATTTTCATGGACACTTTCAGAATATATAAATGATGAAATTCGCATCAGAACTACGAATGTTTTAATTAAGACTTGGAAAAATATACGCACGCCTAAGGTGGCTCCTGAAAAGGATGCCTGTAAAGATTTGGCTTCCCCAAATCCTCCCAGGTAGCCTTTGCTCAGCTGTGCGATAGGGTAGGCTACTTAAAAAAAAAAGGGTATGAGGAAATCTGACCGCCTTGAACGGCTTGACTGCTTCGTTTCTCACTGATACTAGGGCGTATGGCCATGGGTTCGATCCCCAGGGAAGGTAGCTACAAGGGTTAGTTAGTCTATTAAGAAGTTCTTAGTACACGGAGAGAAAAATCTTAGAAAAATTACTGTGCTGTCTCATAATCTGAGTGCATTTGAGTGGTAATGGAAAAATTACCATGCTAGCACACTAAAAATTCTTATGCTGTACAGTAAAATTTATTGGACAAATAGTGAATTTATCCCAATTTCACTCAGAATTTTTTTTGTAGATGTCACTTGCACCCACTTTACAGTGACGAGCACAGTAATTTTTCTAAGAATTTTCTCTCCGTGTAGCAGAACGAAGTCTAGATTTATGTTTGGTTGATGGAAAGATGCTAACACCTTCTATCTAGTACAAAGGTACAGACGCCAGCACATCAAGCTACTACAATCTGTCAAATTTCTTTATAGATTTTCAAATTTATCGCTAAAGCATAAGGTTCAAAGTTGATTGGGAAAATTTTACAGTTTCGGGTAGCTTGATGTGCTGGCGTTTGTACATACTCATACATTGGACCTTTAAACAGCGCCCTAATTGCGTAACACACAATCCTAACCTACTAAGTTCGGAAAATTGGTCTGCTTAACACGAAAATAACGCAATGAATGTTGTTGAACTGTCAAAATGAAACCGATTCCGATTGATAATGTGTTACGAAATTCTCCCGCTGAACTGGCGCAAAGTGGGTTTACTTTACGTATGCACCAATTCCAAAACCTTTGAGGAACAAAGTTACGTTAACTACTAGCGAATTAATTTGGTAAGTACCTATAGGTAAATATTGCCAGTCTTCCGTGCTACGGCAGATGAAAATAAATCGTCAAGACCACTCACAAATCTTTACCTAGGAGGAAGAAATAGTTTTGTTTCCGGGCTTTTCTCTTAGCTATAGAAGTAAGTAACTGCCCTCAAGATCAACCACTTTTAAAATACTACGTAGAAACACGTATTATTGCACTAACAAGGAAAAAATACGAAATTTATTTTTAAGCTCAAATTATATCTCCAAAAGGGGTTTTCCGGTAAGACCACAAAACCCAAAAACAAAATAAAAATGCAGTGATTTACGCTGCGAGTTAACATTATCAGCATTATTTCTGGGTTTATAAATATAGGCACACATGAGTTCATCCGTATCTATATTTCGGATAACCACAGTTTAGACAGGTAAGTACCTACGTCCTAATCATTATTTAAAATATGGACGGTACCAGAATACTTGCGCAGCTTTATACAGAACAATCTAAAAGATACCTAGGTTAGGACTTCAAGAGGTCTTTAGGATGACGGTGTCAAAGAAGCTCTTTAAACATTAATTAAGTAAAGAACAATGAGCGAGATTTGTTTTAATTCCAAATAGTTTACTGAGTTTAGGGCCAAGATGAATTAACAAAAGGCATATATGTACATATAAATAATATTGGCGGGTAGTCGACGGGCATTGTTTCCCGCGTTTCCGGCGCACACGCACCAACCTAAGGCGGTAATTAGTTCTATTGTGGACGGACCGATGCTATCGTTGCCACAAATACTTCCGATGGATTTACGTACCTGCTTTCCACTCATTGTTTACTTATGTGCTCTTTTTATTAATCGTCCGTCGGTCCGTCCCGCCGACCGGCACAAAGAACATCGCGCCCAATTAATTTCAGTCCAACCATTGCTTTGTATAAACGATGATAAACAAGAAACAAGCTCTTTATAAGGTTATTAAAGCATATTAAATTATAAAAAAGTGTAGAAACAATTTTAGATAAATGGTGCCGATAAACACCTCCCTTATTCATATACAGAACATACCTATGCGCAATAAAAATGAAAAAAAAAACTGGATTCGTATCAATAGCAACAGGGAAAAGCGATACATAAGGGCAGACAACAATCCTTATAAAGTAAACAGAGCGATCGTACGAATTCAAAATAACTAAGTTATGAGCTCAAGAAAGCGGACAGTAAAACGGAAGTATAGCGGACGACCTTCCACCATATAAACATAGGTATCTGTTGACGCGCGCTTGCACGACTAATAAAAAAACAAGCTCATATATAAAATCCAACATGAGTCGTGCCCGTATGATATGTTATCGCATGGAAGGCAAATACACAAATGATGTAGCATACTTAATGTAAACAGACTTGTGAATATTGTGAGGCACTTCAACTTTCTCCGAGTGATGGCTCGTCAATCATCATAAATTAGAGACGATTTTCCAGTTATCACTTTGATATAACTTAATGCTTAATTTCACATAGCCTCTAAATTCGAACATTTAAGGAATTATTTACTTTACCGTTGAAAAACTGTAATTTTTACCAAATAACACGATGATTGATCGGTCTATAAGCATTACAGTAGAGGTTTACTGGCTTTTCTTTATACGTATAACCATATCTATCAAACTGATAAAAGCCATCTAATGGTGTCCTGCGCTCCAATGATTTTTATACACAGCCATCTTATTTTTGCCATAAAAACGAGTAACTACACGGTACATTTTCGGAATTACTTGTAATCAACACAGAACGTGGGAGAAATGTTGCGAAATTCGACAATTGCTAACCAGTTAATTAAATAAAATGATTCACGGTTAAATCAAAAAATTTCATGACCGCAGTTACCTATTCGGTTAACACTATTACCTACTTTGTCTGGCTAAACCACAGTTAAAGCAAAATAACCATTATTATTTCCAAAATGTAATATTGAAAACACTGTAGGAAACGAACGAATCTTCAAAATGATAAATGATACGCAGAGTGAAAACAACAAAGTATGCAACGTAACCAGGCGTCATTAGTTGGCGCGCTTACAGGAAATCGTACATTATGAGTGAAAACTGAGCATTCTGCATTTTCAACTGAACGGTGAGGATACTCATATCTAGTCAAATGAACAGTTAGTAGTAATAGATGAGTAATCGTCAATATTTTCTCAGCGGCAGTAATGCCCCGGCGGCGGCCGCGGTATGTTGTTTGGGCGGCGGCCGTATTGTCCGTAATCACTACATCTGTTGCTCATCCCGCTATTAGGCACGGAACACAATTGGGATTTCTCATAGGTCTCAATCAGACGTTGAGGCTGACCACCGCCTATTGATGGCTTAGCAATATTGTGTGGTTCCTAACAATACTTAATCAGGGTGAACTAGAAGAAGAGAACGAAGAGCGTTAAAAATTGTTTTGACGTTTAACATTTTGCCTAAAATCTGAAATGTGTTAAAACTTCAAAAGTTGGTACTTAATTAAAAATGGCAGTATACGAAGGATTGTGTTTATTGAATGAATTTTAATCATCTGTAGAGCCGTACCTATTCATAAATATTTTTACTTCATGTTGACTCGAACTCGGGGCTGACGATCTCTCATTCGCTTTTTAATCCGCCTGTTACCTAGATCTATCATCAGCATCGTGTCAGACATATGTAAGTAGGTAGTTACATTTGACTTGAACTCACGCGTCATCTCCAATGAAAAGGGTTAACCTTTTCACAGCGATTAGAAAATCGCCAAAGCTGATTTGTAAAAACTCAACTACCAAAATGAAGCTTTCATTAACCGCTCTAACTTTCTACTATAGATCTTATACGGAAGTTACACAGAGCAGAGATAAGTGGACAGTACGCGATAACATCGCGTCGATGTAGACTCCATAACAACGTTAATTTATTGTCGTTACAGGAGACTCACGAACACTACACTTACTTGACAATGTAATGAAATTGCTAATTTAGCGCTGAAACCAATTCATACAATGAGTTTTAGTACAAAGAGGTTCGATTAAACGATGTAACATCAAAATATGCAATTAGTGGCAAACGTATTAGCTATTATTATAGTATTGTATTGTATTTGTGTATTATTATAGTGGTATAATCTAACTAACATAGAAATTCAAATTAACAAAAACAATTAATGATGATTAAATAAGTTTACTGATAAATTGTTTTAGTGACCCGTAGCCCGTAGCCGTTTTTAGTAGATAATTTTTTAACCACGTTTAAACTTGTCTATGGAGTATCTTAATTTGACACGACTAAACTAATGTTTATCTTCTGTCCTTTTCTTAATGAAATAGAAAGAAAAAGATGCACTGAACTTAAATTTAGTTTAGTTTGTGAGCAAGGCAATCGGCGCCAATAGTTACAGTAATTTATGACCTTTGAAAATTGCTCTATTGTGTCCATCAATTATTTGCGGTCTAGCACTCGATGGACCACCCACAAACGCATTCATACGCGATGTCACTTCATTCCCCGAAACTTTGAGTAGGTATCGATTAGCTATAATTTTGTTGCTGAAAAATCAGGTCATTTTACACGAGTTTAGTTCACTGATTGGTAGCACGCAGCATTCTTTACTCTCTTGGGCAGCCCAATTGAGTAAAGAATACGGCCCAAGTTGGGCTGATCTTAACAGTCATAGTTAGAGATCTCAGTAACATAAGTATTCTTCGTCAAACACGAAACGGTCAGTGATCGCATCGTAAATGCGTTTATTTTCTGCAGACATTCACATGCATTTATTTTATTCATATGAGGGAAAAATGTATTGCCATTTAAGTCTACATCACTTTGACTTATATGAGTTTCTCGGAGACTTATATATAGGTACGACACACGCCGCTGCAGTTGACGCCATTATCAAAAATAAACATAATGTGGTATTCTAATTCAGTTGCTTTGTATTCCGTACACGACCAAGTTGACAATCGAACTGAGTTTTTTTCAAAATTGCTGTCTTAAGACGATACTTTGTTGTCTAGACGTTGAACAATATTTTTTTACAGAAAATATTTAGAACAAATTAGTCATTCGCAGTCCGTGTACACTTTAATTTACATAATGTTGAGTCATTAATCGATCGAGCCATTTAATCAAAGTAGTTTGTGCAAAGTTGGTCATCCGTGCGAAATGTGTATGGCATTTTTATTGTCATTTTACTCATTTTATGGAAACTGCTGTTTTGATAATGAGACAGGAAGTAATCGTGAGACAACTAAGGTTAAGCTTATAAAGTCGCACACATTATACGATTATAATTGCTTTACTAAAGATTCAGTTACGTCTTACCTATATGGAATTCTCGACGTACTTTGCCTGACCATAGACGTGGGACGTAAACGATTTTATTTTTAATATATCTATAACTACATATATTACTGTACGGTAGGTCTAGGCCTAGGAGTCATCTAGCCTATTGTTCTATTGAAACTCCGTAGGTAGATACTACGCTAGGCCAGCTCAAGGTATAAATGTTACCACTGACGAGCGGCTTACTATACTAACATAAATGATTTTCATTTCCTAATGTATCATCTTCCTTTTACTTTGTTCCTTTCCCTTTCTACTTTTCCTTATCATCCACTTCTTACTACTTTTATAAATCTGCGGAGTAATTGCGTAACACACTATCTGTAGCACTGACTTTCATTTTGACAGTTCAATAACATCCATTGCGTTATTAACTTTGTTGAGCGTACCAATTTTTCGATCATATGGAGCAATGGATTAGCAATATCCATCAAAATGATTAAGATTGAGATTGATAGTGTGATAAACGATAAATTATATTATTTCTGTAAGTCGGTTCATAATTAATAATTAATATTTGAAAAACTAGATGAGGTCGGCGTTTCCTGTCTACTCTGAGAAAAAAGGCTGAAACAAACTCAGCGGTCAGTCTTTTTTAAAGTGAAAATAAAAACCAATTGGTGATTAAGATCTGAGCATAATCTTGCACAGATCATTTAGATTGGTGTCTAAAATGGTCTTTTGAAGAAAGAACCACACAAATAGACTGGACCTATCCAGTCAGTGTACGCATTTGTCAGTAATCAGGCAGCTCAACTCAGAACTTAAAAGGTAAGGTAAGGTAAAAAGATAACGATTCGACGGGCAATACCAAAGAAAGGACATTTGGTTAAGCCGCATAAATTACTCAAACTGCCAGACCATGATTAAAACTAACTGAGAAATAAAAAAAAAGTAAAATAAATATTCATGTTGTATTCATTGTATATGAAAAATTCATCAATGGCGCCGATTCCCTTGTTCACAAACTAAACCAAATTTAAGTTCAGTGCATCTTTTTCTTTCTATTTCATTAAGAAAAGGACAGAAGATAAATTTTAGTTTAGTGCTGTCAAATTAGTCCGCGCCTGACGTAAATTGACGTATTTTTAGTAGTCAATTTTTTAATCACGTCTAAACTTGTCTATGGAGTATTTTATTTGACAAGATAATGTGCGGCCATAGTCACCTGTGTTAAGCCCGCACGACGGGTTAAAAACTACATATCACTATTTTGTTGGCAAACATACTTGATGAAAAAATGTATGTAAAAAAAATCCCAGGGCTTAAATAAAATACGATTTGTTGGATTATGCCACGTAGACATAGCTCAATTTAATTTTCGTAATCACAAAATATCAATGTTAAAAAAAAATGTACCTACTGCGTCATTACAAAAATACCTAACCTTATTTAAATGAAACAATTTCAACCACGTTAATAAAGATCTTGCATTAAAATGTCTTAGAACAAAAATAAATAAATACATAACTACTCTAAATTACTTTAAACTTATGAAGTAGCTAAAACTGTGCACTGGCGACCGCCTTTGGGTTTATACCCTGGTTTTGATATCACAATAGTTTATAATCATTATCGCAGTATATTTTACATAATTATACAATATGATGACGTACAACCACCGAAACAAAATTTGGCAGAAATAGTTTATATCATAACAAGCGTCCAAAAATATGAATCTATCTATGTACTTATGCCTACAAAAATATAAATGAATGAGTTAAAATGAGGTGGACTTTATAACTAAAAAAAAATGAAATTCATTTGATGTAAGTAATAAACATATTGCTCGTATCAAAATATTGTTAAAAAATAATCTAACGAAATTAAAATTATTGAACAGTTAACGGAATAAACTTCCTTTCTTTGATTGTTTACCAACGTAATGTAAAGTCGTCATGTACGTAATTATTTTCATGAATCTTCAACTACTTTTCTATGTCGAACAGATCATTATTAATACTAATACTATGTAGTACATAAAATGTCATACATGTTGTATAAAATTGTTTTAAGCACTACTTAAAGACATCAGTCCTTCGAAGCTTATTTCTTGGGGTCTCTGTAGACGCCCATGAAGAGGATGGAGTTGGTGGGGCGTTCGTAGATGAGGTACACGAAGGGGAAGTTAGCAATGAAGCGGCTTGGCTCCGCCGGCCGGGACGATCGGAAGCCAAAGATCGCTGTTGCTGCTGCTGCTACTGTGCCTGTAAACGACCACTCACTTTAATAATGTGGCATATGGATGTGATAATCGAAAACGTTTAAATAACAAAGTGCACGGAGAAGAAAAGCTCTCCTACGATTGATTTTCTCAGTTTTCACTTTTCAAGATTACCTTAAGTGTAAGGAAATAAGTGTATCACATACTTATAGCTACACTTGTTCAGCTAAAACGTCAAAATAAAACACTAAAAAGCTGTAATTTAATGGTTTTCCATACAGCCTTCCTTTTTGCAGAATAGTGAAAGTTCCTAATTCGTTAAGTGCTGTGTGATTCTGAGTGTTATGAGAGCGGGCTTTAACATAATGATGAGTCGAGTTAAGAGTAATATTTCGACAATGACTTGCAGATTTGTATCTCTTAACACCTAATTGATTTGCGGTTTCTTACCTTCCTCGTCGTTCTGAATCTTTGCCTTGTGAATGGCGTTATCGAACAGAATGCCGCGCTGTTCCGACAGCGTGGTGAAGTCTGCGGTCTCGTTGAACAAGTCACCCACTCCTAGTTTTTCCAACACCTGAAACGCATGAATCACTTATTAGTTTTCAAATTCCTTGGAATCCACGCACCTATTCCTTGTAAAAAGAAAGTCATTTCAGCAGTTGTAACGGAAAATATAGGATATTTAAAAAAATATTGACTTAAATAGCAAAGTCGCTTAGAAAAATCATATCTATTCAATTATGGGATCCTTCAATACCCCACATGCTTATGTGCATCTATTTTATTTTTGATCCCTTAATTACGTGCACGAAGAGACGTACCGCTAATTTATTTTTTCCTCTATGTTATTACACCATTATTTAGCACCACTAAACCACAGCATTGTAATACACCTTCTTTCCAACTTGTATCTTTATAGTGCAAAGTCTCCGAATAAAATGGCTTTGTTATATCCGGACGGAGCGACAGACAGACATGTCGAAATTAATAGGAGATACGGAGGAAAATAATAAGGGTTCCGTTTTTGCCATTTGGCTGTGGAACCCTAAAAAGTACCATAACCACTGTATTAACACAAAAAGCGTTATTCCGCGCATATAATCATTAGACAACTGAAGATTGTTCTATTTTCAGACTTCTGCTGAAGCATGATGTTTATTTGGCTACTAAGGATGAGTGCCGTTATCTAAATTATGTAAGGTATTCTGTTTGTGTGGTGGATTAAAACCTCTATGGTTTAACTGCAGTGACATCGTCACCAATTAGAATAGACGCATTTTTTTTTTTAATCTACATCGCAATTGCTTGAACTTACGTCTCTCATGGGAAGGCTCCTTTCAACGGTGAACTTAGGGATTTCGACGATGACCTCGCGACCCATGTAGCCTTCTTCCACTACTGCAGCCAGGCGCTCAGGAGTTAAGTTCGCGATAATTTTGGTAACACCTGTTGACAAAGTACCGTTTATATACTAAGCACATATGTACATATGTATGAGTATAAGTAATTATGATTGTAGGGGAACCGTCTAATATCTACGTATACCAGATACTCCAATGTCATGATAACGTAGCACATGCTATGTACGTACCTAATTAATTTAATGCATAAGTTTGAGATATTTCTGTCGCTTCAAAAATATTAAATAAGCTACATATTCGTACAGCACTAGCCTAGGGCCGTAACAGCTACCAACTTCAGAATAATTACTAGACAATAAGTAATATAATTAATCTTATCGACTAGTTACACCCAGGCGTCTCACGAGTAATAACAGTAGTGGTAGCAAGTAAAGTATGATTGATGCAACCTTGAGAGCAACAGGTCAAATAAAGCAAGAAATAATCCATAAGACTTTAAATTGGAGTGAACCGTTATTAACCGAGTGAACTAGAAAGCGCGGCTAACAGTAAGTACCATCATTCATATCAGATTAAGCGTTCAGATCTGTATCAAACATTTATAAACGAGAGGCGATGGGATCGAAAGTGTTTTGTTGACTTCAAAACAATGATTTTAATCGTCTTCATGGAAGTTCTCAATACGACTATATTTTTGTAGTAGAGCATTTGATAACTGATACAGATATTTTTTATTTAGAAGAGTAGGTACATTTTCGTCTCATGAAAACTGTCAAGATATATTCAAAGATTGAGAAAAAATTAAGAATACATACAGCAAATCACCAAAGCGATTATTGAAATGTTTAATGCAATTTTGACTTATATTATTTATTTATTTTATTGATCCCACATAGCCAACATCTTGGCAGACTTACCACAAATCTGGGTTTATTGCGAGATTGCTTTTACTGCAAATAAAATCACCGAATTGCTGCTAAGAAGTAAAATAATATGGACAAGTAAACTCACCTTCCTTCATGGAGTAAGGGGGCAGCAAGATGTACATACTGACGTCGTTGCCCTTGTACGGCAGCTCCAGGATCTGGGCTCCGAGCTCGTCGCTTACCACTGGAATGGAGAATAAACATTAAATATGCATGATGATAGATTTCGTTATTAAACTTGGACTTGGAGACGTGTGTTACTACATAGTTCAAATTGTTTGTGTGCTTGAAATTCGATTCAGGAACAAAAACAGGGGCACGGTAGTACAAACAAACAAAAGCAGGGTTAAAAAAATCCTGACACTTTTCTGCGTACCTTTATGACATGAACAACCTTGACTGGTCGAGACATGACGACTTTGTATAAAAATAATCACTTACTATAGTGGAAAGTTCCCTTCTGCTTCATGAACGGCACGAGCGTCTGACGAGTCTCGGACACAAAGAAAGCCTCTTTCTTCGTCCTCTCCTTGGGGAACTTGGAGGCCCACACGCCCTTAAAGTAGGCCGCATTGGCAAGCACCAGTTTAGTTGCCTGGGAGATTCCGTCTTCGGGTAGCAGGTCCTTGATGTTGTTCTTAGTGATGCGGCTGACCCAGTCGTTAATGTAAACGCGAGCAGCTTCGGGGTTCTCACGGAAGTTCTGCAAATAACATTATTTTTGGAACGTTCTTTAGCGGAGCTTGCGGTAGGAGTAAACTTGGAGAAATTGTCACGTAACGAAAAAGCGTAATGCCCTCTCCATGCGACTTTTTATTACATATAATAGAGAGAGTCAGAGAGAGAGAGAGAGACAGTTTTCATGGTTTTCAAGGGTGCTCAAGCCGATAGTGAAGTCAAAATGAAAATCCAAGATAGCTGCTGCGAATATTTTCAAATTTTCGCAGCCGTCATCTTGGATTTTCATTTTGAACTTCGTTCCTGCCGGGGGTCCCCCGACCCCGCATGTTTGTACATTTTTCACTAAATACTTTTGTTTACGATGCGTTAACTCCATTTTCCTTATCATTGTTTCCGTGTAGAAAAATTGGCGTGTACGCAGTAGTTAAACTGTAGAGTTTACTGAAAAGCTAATACAAGTACAGACGATTTTCAACTTTATCGCTAAAGAATAAGGCTCAAAGTTGATTGGGAAAATTTGACAGTTTCGGGTAGCTTGATGTGCTGGCGTCTGTACAATACTTGAGCAAACGTTGGCCATTGGTTTCAATTTTTTTTTACAGATAACAAGTAAGGACCAGTAGGCCGTAATAGGCTATCTATGATGAAACTTTCTGCAGATTGAGGACAGTAAACACTTGAGCAAAGGCTTTAGTTTCGTCAAACATTCTGTAGCAAATAATAGAACAGTGGCGATAGTTACCAGCGTCTCCAGCTCGTCGCCGAACAGGTCCAGCATGCACTGGCGCACCTGCAGCCCGTTGTCCGTGAACAGCTTGTTCGCGCTCGTGAACTCATAGCTGTCACTGTTGTTGTTAGTCGCCCGCGATCGCTGGTCCACCTTGTATGCCGTCATCAGGTTGATCTTGTCCTAGAATTGAATACACGATGCTGTTTAGATTCTGTTTTATAGTTCAACTAGTTGTTTTTCAGTAGCTTATGATTCACAGGAACAAATCATTCATTTCACAACAAACCAATTGTATTTCTGCCAAATATGAATAGTAGTGAGAAAACTATTTCCCGAATTAAATATCGGTAGAGCCGTGCGATTCTGTAACCATCTCACCGTGAAAACTTGGGTGAAGTGAGCGTGGAGTGAGCTGTCATTAGGGATTAACACTATTGACACTGCTCACTTCAAGCTCACTTCACTTATGATTTCACGGTGAGATTTTTACAGAATCGATCGGCAGTTCTTGATTTCTACTTCAAATAGGTAGAATGTTTTTGTTGATCAGAGAAAAATACAAGCACATAATAAATAATATCATCAGAAATAGAAAACAACGTGTTACCTACCATACTCTCAGCAATCTTCAAGGATTCCTTCAATGAGTGTTCGGTTTGTCCACCAGCGGAGAAGTAAGCTAGCACCAGCGCGTGGTACACGGAGAAAGGAGAGAAGAAGATGTTGTCGTCAGGGACTGCCTCGTTGATGGCACTGAACAAGTTGAGAGTGAATTCCAGCTGTCCTCGGTACAATGAGGTGCGAGCTTCAGGGTCCAACTTCTTTGAGGTGTCATCTTTGTAGAAACACTGGCTGTTGACGGTCGCAATGACCAGAAGGCCGACCGCCACTACTTTCAACATGATGGCACTGGAATAATAAGACAATATATTTCAGAAACAGTTTCCTCAAGCAGTTTCCTAAAACGTTAAAGTGTTGGAAAAAATCATAAAGCGAGAGTGATACCTAAGCTGCTTCGCGTTTAGCATCCTAATATGTATTGACTATTTCTGTTTGAGATCATGGAGTTTTATACTATTTTTTTTACATGTGTCATTATGTGATTATACCTACCTATCAATAATTACTCATAACTAACATGTTAAAATACAGGTGTAAATACGTCGGTTTAAATACAGTGTTTAAATACAGGTAGTGTTATCAGCAAAAAATAGTTTGCAAAAGGTTTTTACACGTACCTAATTATTGATATTATAATTGGGTCATATTTAAAACTCTTGCGCCATAGCTGCCATTGTTTACACTGGTGTGAGTTAGGTGGAAATAATTTACTAAAGGCGGAACAATAGGGTTTTTAGAGTATCATTTGACGTAGGTGTGTTAGAAAAATACAGAGCGATTCATTTTTAGATGATTTCTCGGTGATCATTCGCTTAGCATGTACGTGATTTTCATAATATCTACATTAATCGCTGAAAGAGATTGGTTCGTATTTTGGGCAAATTGGGCATATTTTCTTCGATAAATGTCCAAAATGCCTGGAGATAAACCCATCTCTAGTCGCAAATTGTATACCTATAGGCAAATCCAAATTACATAAGTAAGCTTGGTAAAAAAATATTGCGTTAGTATGTACAAAGTTAGCTTAACTTAAATACGGTAAGTACCAATATAAAAACACAGACAGGTTCGGCCTCGTTACAAGTTTGTTATGTTCAGTAGGTTGGTATTGTCAAACACGACGTAACGAACCAACGGTTCAATGGTTCTGATTATTATAAAAAGCGCTAAGCTAAGGCAGACAGAATTTATTTTATCTGTGGGCATTTCACCGCGCTTTCTCCTCGGAGTAGAGGTGGGGTAGTGCGGTCAGCTACCCACGAAACATACAGCATGCCATTACCTACGATTCGCCTCGACTTTTAAATTTCGTTCATTCGAGATTTCTGGGTCTATAGCTATAGTTCAATTAGTAGCCATCATAATTAGTTTTATAGTTGTATATAGGTAGCAGATTAAGAACATTGGGAAGCGGGAAAACGAATTACCGATCTGTCACCCTGCATTGTCCCCTTATGGGTACACATCGGAAAAAAACGTTTGTTGTCCCCCTGTTAGCAACGAGGGGACAGTTAGAACTTTGTTCACTCCTATCTGTCTCCTATCAGTGAAGGGGGGACAGATGAAACTTTTTATTCCTGTTTGTCCCCAAATTGTAGCTTCTATTAAAGTAATTAATTGTGTATGGAATGAAGTGAATAAATTCTAGTTTTGGCGTTTTCATTCCTGTAAGAGTTGTCAAACATAATTATTAAAATTAATTATTAGAAGCTGCAATTTTATCTAAACACGTAAATATTTATTATTAGGAACATTTCCCTCGTGGAAGAGTTATAATTTTGTTAGTATTTTTTTTATTTGTAACTAATTTGTATGAAGTCAAATCAGAAGACTGATTGATAGATAGGACTGGCTGATAGATAGAAAAACAAAAAAAAATATTTTTGTAGTTTATTTAAATATACATGATTATAAACCCAAACCTCTAGTCTTTTATTAAATGTGATGTTGCTTATAATGTATGAACTTACTTTTAAGAATTAATATATTTATAGAATCAAATTCTATGGGGGACAAATAGGAATAAAAAGTGTCATCTGTCCCCCTATCACTGATAGGGGGGCAGATAGGAGTGAATAAAGTTCGAACTGCCCCCTCATTGCTGACAGGGGGACAGAGTAAACTTTTACTCCGATTTGTCCCTATAAGGGAACAAAATGGGGTGACAGATCGGAATAATTCCATAAAACTATCTGAGTATCTCCTTTATTAGGTTACTCTAAGATGCTACCTACATATTATTTGTTTAATTTTACGTTGATTATTTTAACCTTTCAAACAAGTTTTTGTTTTTTATCGAAATTAAATACTCTTCAAAGACATACAAAAAATGGAATTTGAATACATCATGCCCGCTTTAACAATTACCTTGACTGATAGATAGACCAATTACCCATCTGTAGGTATATAAACAACTTGTGAAAGCTAATTATCGTGTGTCAGATCTCTATACCTAATTAAATAATCTAGGTTCAAAAATGAGGGTCATATCTGTTAGCTGCTCAATCATGTCCGGCAATGGCGTGTGATTGATTAATGACCTCGAATCTACCACACAGCCTCGTCCGGGGCTTGTTACTCGTATCATCAGTCCCCACTATGTTCCGGAATGCATTGATTATACGGATGGGAAAACCCCAGCTGTATTGTATGTAACGCTTGTTAAAGCTTGACCTGATAACCGACACGCGTCTACATATTGCAATCAAGTACTACGTACGTATACATGCTTCGAACAAACGTGTTATACATAACGTGCAAATTCAATTGCACTGGTACAGCCAATGACATAATTCACCCGATGCACTGTTCATATTCAGAAAACCTTTAAGAATCACACGGACTAGAAAAAAAAGAAGGACTCCGCGCCACGCGTATCGAAAGTGAAGCACCCTACCGGTCTATGTGTGCGTGATTTGAGGGATACCAGATGAATGAAAATTACCCCATGTTTTAAATATTTGGACAGGGTATTAATTTATTATAATAAAGCGATATAAGAAGTCCACTTAACTGAAATTACAAAAATATACTAGTGAAAACTCAAAATTAAGTGTTTATTTTGTATGGATGACTAGAAAAACGCTGCTGTAGAATACGTAATTCAATTGATTGTCTTGAATTACCGATTAGGAAGATAGGGGGATGGGTATTAAAGCTTACTTACCTAAAACACACAAGGTGTATTTTACCTATAATAAGAAAACTATTTAACGTTCTGTAGAAAATAAAACTGAAATATTTATTCAAATGATTTAATCAGAATCTTCACAACACATACATACACTCACTAACCCGCACTGCATTCTTTATCGATCCAAGAAACATTACAAAAGTACGCTAATCCGTTCCAATCTAAGAACCCTCGCCAATTGATGATTTGTATCAAAATGTATACAGCATATCACGCTTGTTTTCGACGGAACGCAATGGTATTCACATCTGTAGTTTCTTATTATTATAATCCAATCATTGTTCCATGAATGATTTGCTGTAGGAAATCTATAAAAAGGATCATAGTCAATACTTGCAAAAAAATGACAAAGAACACAAAAAAAAAAATTACCCAATCTCTCGGGACACTTAACCATTTATTTTCTGACAACACTTATGTCAAATGTCTTAATGTCTTAATGTCAAAAATACAATAAATCAACAAGTAAAATTGTGCCTTAACTGTGATATGTTATTCCTTGACAGTTTTTCTGGGATGTAGAATTATTTTTACACGTTTTCAAAACACAAGATGGCATTATTTTATTTTATTACTTCACGTAAATAGTACCTACAAAGACGCCGTCTTGTCGCGTAATGGCGGCCGGCCGGCTTTCTGTGATGTAAATGTGTGCGTGAAGCATGTTTGTACAAACGGTCCGGCACCCTTACTGTGCTTCACTTTCGATATGCGTGGCGCGGAGTCCTTCTTTTTTTTCTAGTCCGTGAAGAATCATTAGATATTCTCAGACTCGTTTTTCCTCTTATGTTCTGACACTGGATTACGGAAAACATTTAAGACTATATAGTCTGTTGAGTGACTCATCGAAAAGGATATGATTATGTATGTATATTTAAGAAATAACACCGTCTTATGTAAACGAAAGTGGGACATAAAGTGTACCGTTTCAGAGAAATGATGAGTCAGCAATTATCATTTAATTTCATTTGAACTCACGTTACAGACTGGTGCACATCCGATTTCATTCGCTATTCGTTTACAATTTTACACCAAGGATGTTGATAACATAGTAAACATTTATTACCCAACTATACAGGTTGAAATGGAAAACATGCGACAAATCGAAATGAGAGATTGTACTCATCATTGTGAACAACTTTTACTATGAGATAAAACATGAAATCGCGAAAAAAAAATCAGCTGTTCCCTACATTTATGTTCGCATAACTCGTCAAAATGTAGGGAACAGCTGATTTTTTTTTTCGCAATTTCAGGATTGGTCCCATGGTAAAAGTTGTTCATAATGATGAGTACAATCTCCCATTTCGATTTGTCGCATGTTTTCAATTTCACCCTGTATACTTTAATTACCCACTGTTTTACCTAATGGATCGTGATGAAATAAATTGCGATACTGAATTGCCATTTATCGTAAGATTACAGGGCGCGCTGATCGGAAGAAAACTTCGCGGTGAAATTATATTATCAGTAAGTCATTCGTGTGTGCACTAAGAGTTCGAGAGCTCAGCAAAGTGACGTCACAGGGAATCCCAGCCTCCCGCGAGTCGCGAGTAGGTCATACAGTGGCGCCACCGACAATCGGTACCGCTCAATGCTTGGATTTCCCTTTGAAATCAATGCTGCAGCGAAAGTCAGGCAACACGTCATCCTCGACACATTTGTTACACAACCGGACAGAAAAACCGTGTCGCTACGGTATTGATAATATTCAAAAATGTCTACCTCGAAAACTGTGATTGATTGAAACACAATGTTATGACAACGATGAGTAGGTGTATGGTTTTTTTTTTATGGAATCACGTATTTGAAAAGTAGAAACTAGGGTTGGAGTGTACGTAACGGGGCACTGAGGGAAAAGGACCGTGTAAATTTTTTGCCAAAAAAAAAAAATATTTTCGCAAATCCTTTATTTTCTCGATTCTATAGTACCTATATAGCACCTAAATATAGGGCTAAAAGCATCTTGGTGTTTTTGTCTCCGACTAGCCGATTGTCGTAAAATGATGTCGAAGAAATCCTTTAACAAACGTGTTTGGGACTTTTTTGACATTTTTTTTTTTGTTTCTCATTAGGCGTGATGCTATGATATTATGTGTTAACAATTCAGCGGCTAGTATATCATGATGTACAGATGCCAGCACATCGAGCTACCCAAAATTGTCAAATTTTCCCAATCAACAATCAACCTTGAACCTAATCCTTTAGCGATAAAGTTGAAAATCTATTAAAAAGACAGATTGTAGTAACTTGATGTGCTAGCGTCTGTACCTACCTACATAACACCACATTCAAATCACTACTGAAACTTCAGATGTTCTGCATTTAAAACTTATAATCAAAATATGCGTCTACTTGTACAGCATGGTTTTTTGACCTTCTCCAAATTTTTACAGGTTCTACCCATGAATATGAAAAACTTCCTCTATGGAAACAACTGAGATCACGAAAAAAAAATCAGCTGTTTCATACATTTTGGTCAAGTAGGTATTGAACTTTTGTATTAAATAGCTGATTTTGTTTTCGTGACTTCAGAGTTGGTCCCATAGTGAAAGTTGTTCATATTCATGTGTAGAACAGCCTGTAAAAATTTGGAGCAAATTTGAAAAATAATACAGTATAGTAGCATATTAAAAAAAAACCTGTATTGATACGCATTTTAAATACCACGCCTAACTCTACACACCTACTTAGGAAAACTAAAACACAAACACGTAGGTATGTGAACAGCCCCTATAAGGCCCGGCGCCCACTGTGACAAAAACAATACTGCGGTATGCTTAGGCATGCCGTGTTGGCGGCCTTCGGAACGCTTCGGTATCCCTTGGAACGCTTTGGCAGTCTTCGGGATACCGCGGCAAGACAGCGCCCGCCCGAACCCCACGGCCCCGCGCGTAGCTTCATTAGCACGGACGCCTTGGCATGGAACTCATGCCTAAGGACGCCTCGGCATGCCTAAAGACGCTTCGGTATGCTAAAGGACGTCGTGGCATAGTTACCGCCAGTGTGCGCTTACATGTAGGGATGCCGAAGGATCCCCTGCCGTGCCGTGCCGCCAGTGTGCGCCGGGCCTATGTTTTGTATTCGCTAGGTATGTTCTATCATAGTAAAATATTTTTCAGTCTTAGTCTTAGTCATGTGAGCCATGTTCGCCGATTTACAAACGA
The DNA here is from genome assembly GCA_949629135.1 of Eremobia ochroleuca. Taxonomy (NCBI): domain Eukaryota; kingdom Metazoa; phylum Arthropoda; class Insecta; order Lepidoptera; family Noctuidae; genus Eremobia; species Eremobia ochroleuca. The sequence continues at coordinate 12,773,417 of OX451387.1, forward strand.
CAATCACATACCGAAACTAAATACTTAACAAACTTACTTGCTTCAAAATATCGATTACTTTCTTAAGTATTTTTAGACTTTATGGTATATTTTTATAGTGGTAAGTTAAAAGATAAAAAACTTGAAGTCCAGAAGAAGAAGGCAGGGCAAAGGGTTTCATCACTAGCCGTGTCTCGTTCTTGAGAAGAAACGGCTGTGCTTCTACGACTCTTGAAATCACATAAATTTCATTTGCGATTTCGAGAATACATTGTACAAAAAAATATGGAAAACTATAACATCTATAGGTTAACAAAGCTGTACAATATTGTTACATACACCAAAACCCAAGGCAACGATTTGACGTGCTAGCTTTTGCTCACCGCGCATAGTAACAATTTCACGGATTTTCATTGTTCCAATTGAAAAGGCCTCGGTTTTCCCACAAGACGTTATTGTGGTTTCTCCCATAATTCAATAACATCCAGCATCCATCATTGTCGCATAAATATCTGCAATGTAGATGTTTATCCGCAACAGAGCAGCGATTAAATGATATTCTAATATTATTCCAGATTATTAATATTATTCAAGCGAAAAGGAATAAATCCCGGCATCGTTTATATATTAGAACGAGTTTCGATTAAAGCTGTATTGGGCTTATATTATATCGCATTTTACAGGCCACGCCGTATGCGCATCGGGTATTGCTGAATGTACAGACGCCAGCACATCAAGCTACTACAATCTGTCAAATTTCGTTAATAGATTTTCAACTTTACTGCTAAAGCATACAGTTCAAAGTTGATTGAGAAAATTTGACCGTTTCGGGTACCTTGATGTGCTGGCGTCTACCAACGGTTTTATTAAACGAGCAGCGAACCTCAGGGCGTTTTTATTGAATGTTTTATGGAAACAACCTTCGAGACTTAAGTGCAGTGACTTGATTGATCGCACCTTCGTACATTGTTTGCGCAAGTGTAGAAAACTATAGGGAATATTTTAGAAATCCGTTTATAGGTATCTAGTGAAACTGTGGGAAAGCTTAATGTATTCACTAGGGTGACATTGTGAGTTAACAAAAATGATGTAACCGGTTAGGTAAACAAAATGTGATAAACTATTACCACTTAAAATTAAAATAAATACCGTTTTATTAAATTCAGTTGACACATTTATGAGCTTGGCAAACAAGTAGATACAAAGTTGGGTTGTTAATCTTTTTCTATTTACTATCAACGGAAAATCAAAAAGGAGAACTTCTTGCGCAGCTTCCGAATTTTCAGAAAACTCTGAGAACTGAACATTCTACCTACAGTGATACGCAGCCTACTCATAAAAGAGGTGATAAAATCAATATTGTAGTTGAGATACAAAAACAATCGTGTAATTTTTAAAAGACTCAGTAATCGAAGTTATTCTTCTCGTTCTTTGTTTGTCCCTGTTCACGGCAACAGGAACTAACAAAGGAGGAGAAGAAGATCGGATGATAAATAACTGTATTCGTCATCCAATCTTCTCACCTTTCTGCACCGAGCTAAAACTTATCTTAATTTCAGTAATTTATTCATTTATTTCAGGCAACTAGAGCCCATAGAAAAAACAGTACATATTCGTTCTTTTACATTGAAACACGTAGCTCCCCCGTAATTTCAGCACTGTTGTACCAATAATACAGACATCGTCCTCCAAAACTGTTTGCCTGTGCCTTTTTCGAACAATATTACGAGTGTTTCTGGCAACCTTGTCTTGCTTGGTCCATTTTTCGGAAACATTAAGGCCACACACCACATTGCACGCGTAATGTTTGCATAAGATCCTCGAACAGAACGGGCACGCAGCCGGAATAACAATTGATCTTCGATAGTAACTGTATATACATTGAGTGTGCTATTGAAGAAAATATTTTGAAGCTTTTGGATGATAGAGGGGCTTGTAGCTAATTAATAACAGCCGCACGGGTCGATCGATCAGGTTAAGCTACGCTTGCCGCGGTTGGTCCGTGGATGGGTGACCACCTTCACATACCAAGATCCCTCAGTGCCTCGGAAAGCTCGTTAAGCCGTAGGTCCCAGCTGTCATTCGTGGATCTTTGACAGTCATTACGGATCATCACTAGCCCGAGTCTGACAATCAGTCTTACTAAGGGATATCGTATTACCCAGTAACTGGATTGTGGAGGTTAGATATGCAGTCGCTTCATATAAAATTCTGGTATTCAGCTACATCCGGTTAGACTGGAAGCCGACCCCAACATAGTTGGGAAAAGGCTAGGCCGACGAGGTGATTTAGCAGAATGATTTGCAGAAGTCTTTGAGAAAGTGTAGTAATTTTAAGATTTTTTAGCTTTAATTAGATACCTGTTACCAAACTATATTGTTTAATATTCCTCTGATAAAACTATTGAAACTTATCAGATAGCAGTAGGTAACATTAATTACGCCTTATCACTGAAACATTAGTGAAAATTTTAAAGCTCAGTACATATAAGATTTTCTTAAAGCTTTTGAAATTTTGACTCTATATTTCACCTCCACACAAGTGTTGGAAGAAAAAGAAATCTTTTAAAGAATTAGAGAAAACAAGTTTCTATATTTGCCATTCTATGATGCTGATCATTAGTAGTTTACTCCATTGTGTAGATATAGCAAAAACTTTCTATTCAGTTTCACGACCGCTCTTTAACTGATGTTAATGTTCGAACCTTTGTTGGCTGCTTGGGTTTCATTTTCTTTTATATACCTTTGCCTGGACATAAAAAGAAAACCGATTCTGCGTGACTGTAGTGACTGATCTTTTATATACTTACCTGATGATGTTAAGGCGGGAAAAATTGGACCTTGTAGATATAGGATGTAACGAAACAACTACAAAAAGAAACTAGAAATGCTAAGAAAGCCGTGTAGCTTCTCTTCTTCCCATATGATAATATATCAAGATTGTGCACATACGGTAGTTATGCATACACAATAATAAATAACACGTGAGCTCATTGCATACGCAATTAGAGGGTTTCCTAGAACTGCCATAATGGCAATTCACTCAGAATTATTTAGATGTACGAAATAATAAGCAACTAAATCCTAATCCTAACTTATAATATTATAAATGCGAAAGTAAGTTTGTTTGTTACCTTTTCACGCCTAAACCACTGAACCAATCATCCTGAAATTTTACATATACGTTGTCAGGTGTACAGAAACGCACATAGGGTACCATTCACCCCGAAAAAAAGTGCTGTTCCCGAGGAAAACAACAATAAGGTTATTATGATAATAGATGGCGCCACGTGTCTGTCGATTCATGATTGAATTATATTAGATATTAGAGGAAGTTTAAAAGTGGCGCCTGTTACAGAAAAATTGTAAGGAAGTCGTTTATCTTGGTATGGACATGTAATGACTCCTCATTACATGTCCATACCAAAATAAACGACTGATGAATATGAAAAAAAGGAGTGATGAATATGAATGTAGATGGATGGAGAGGGAGAGGAAGGCCAAAGAAAATATGGATGGATGGTGTGAGTAATGATATGAAAGACAAAGGAGTAAATGATGCCATGACGTCTAACAGCGAATAATGGAAAAAGAAAACTCGTTGCGCCGACCCCAAATAAAATGGGACAAGGGCAGGAAGATGATGACTTTAGTTTTATATTAATTTTGATTTAAGCCTAATATATTTTGTGAGTTTAGAGTCTAGAGTGTCGATAGACCGGTTTTTCATACTCCTGACTATAATATTATAGACAAGGGCATACATTACAAGTAGCAGGGGTGCATTTGGAAAAGCCATGTTTTTCCTATGGCCAGCTATATGTAGCATGTTCGCGTGTGTCCAATGCCCAGAATTTGTACGTATTATCGCCAAATAGAAGGACATACAACATTGTGTATAGAAGCGTCCTAGAATAATGTTCCGTTCTGAGCCCATGAGTGCAACGGCCAAACACCAAGCAGAGTACAACCCGAATTGACTGTCAAATTCTAAATTAATGAGAGCTAAGCCGAGGACAATAGCTAGTATACCTACTATAAACATGTGCATAATAATACATTATTCTACGTATTATTAACATTTAAATGTATTCCAGAATTTTCCAAGAAAACATCAAAACGAGTGATTCCTACCTCTGAGAAAATAATTGTTAAAGCATATCTTCAGCGCGAGTCCTAAAGTAGGTGATGCTAAATGCATAATACTAATAATGTTTATTCCTAAGCGTAACCACAATTGGCTATCACACGAGGACCTAATCTAACTAGGTTAGGTACTACCTACAGATACCTGATAATATTAATTATTATCTAAATTCTATGAAACTCATGATTAAACCAGTCGCACCATCGTATCGGTATCATAGTCATAAAGATAGTACCTTTTAAGGGCTACAGATAAGACAAAGGTAAAGTCAACAAAACAATTATTTATCATTCAGAGAGCTTGTGTTAGTTCGTACGACTACTTTTTCGACTAAAGTCCTTGTCATCACTTGTCTTATGCTCAATGAACTAATGAGCTGGAATGCTTTCGGGAACTAATACTGAAAATTGCTTGTGTGTTTTCTATATATTTTTATTGATTGTGACTTATTGAGTAATTCTTTTAGAGATGTGGTAATAAAGTTTATATTTTTGACAACTTTGATCATTCTTGTCTGATTTCGCCAAAATGGTATTAGTATAGTACTACGTAACGTCTGAAGGTTCAGTTAAGTAAAATGTTCACTTTGTCCGACACCCAAAAACTTACCTACTGGGTGGGGTACTACACACTAAAACAAAGCGAAAATAATAAAAACACAAGTTAGTTCAAAAAGAGAAACATAAAGTACTTATAATATAAAGTTCTTGAAAACGTCATTTTGATTAAGTAGCCTTTAACAGGTATGTATCTAGTAATGTGCAACGAATTAAAGCGACATGGATGTTTATGTGCGCGTACTGTTGCGAAAATTCGTCACAGTAAATTAGAAAGCGTGCATGATAATCTGCCAGGCGGTGACGGACCTGTGTTGTGTGTTGATACACACGCTGCACAGTTACACAAGATTTGTGAGAACCTGTCTGTTTGTTTACGGAACCACAATTGTGAAGTAATTATAGGGAAACTGTACATCCATGTATGAGAAGTTAAGTAAGACCTTTAATCATTCTAAAGCAAACATAATTACTGTGATATTCTAAAATGACTGCACATCCAATACAAACAACAGGTACGAACTAAAAATGAAACAAAACAAATAACTCACCAAGTGATGTCCTTATGGTGCACGAAGGTTTTTAAAATAATTTTATTTATTGGTTTAAAATATTTAATAACTAAAGCGTGTCACAATAATATACCGGTTTAATACAAGTTTTATGCACGGTACATTGGTATATAAAATAACATGCGGAGCGTAACGTTGCACTGTAGCGAGACTCGGAGACAGACTGAGTGAGTGAGGGCCGGTCGCTATCCTCTTTTATGTTAGTATTGTAAACTGGTATGCGTTAGCTCACCAGCCGATGTCAACGGGAGGTAAAATTAAAAGAATACTTTTTATTAAATCGCCCACACAATACACTTCGGATCAAAACCGTGCTAAATGAGATATAATCTCTGATAAATTAATCGTTGCGCGTAACCGTTAACTGTATTGGTCACATAACTGTAAGACTTTGTGTGTGTGTCAACAATGGCCGCAGCAGGGGCAGCGTTTATCGGCAGGGCCCTTGCCTTTCGTACCTAAAACTAATACGACTACAAAACAAGAAGTAGCTACCAATACAATTTTGTTAACCACCCACTGCCAATTTAAGGCCATTAAAGTAAGCAGTAATTATTTGTGTGAGGGTCGCTTGATGAGGTACCTACACTGCAGGTCATTTCATGGAAACATCAAAGGGGCAATTCCCGTATTTTTAAAAACGACGCAGATAAAAAAAAAAATTTGAATGTTTTTAATTACAGCAGTGCTATTCTGTAAAAATCTCACCGTGAGAACTTAGGCGAAGTGAGCGGGGAGTGAGCTCTGTCATTCACTAATGGTAAGGATTAACACTATTAAGTGCTCACTTCACTTATGATTTCACGGCGAGATTTGTACAGAATCGAGCGGCAGGAATTGGCCTTCTGAATTCGCTACATTTCATCTATATATTGTTTAGCTTAACTATCATCCTGAATACCTCTTTCAGAAATAGCTCCTCTACATATAATTTGGAACATCTGAAAAGTTTGGTGTTTTCTTCGAGCCTTCAAGAGTAGCTCAGGCACGGTCAACCTCTTTTTATTCAACATGTAAATACTATATAATGTAGGTCTTACTACTCGGTATGGGTAAATCTTGAGACCGTGCCATTGACCTACTGGAGTTTAGTGCGATACCTACTTTTGAATGGTCATCCCCGCCTTCAGATGAACTGATCGGACAACAATAGAATGATCGACAAAATGTCGAATTGTCGGGACTTTCTATTAGAATATCTGTTGCTTTATCTTCACTCTCTTTTTCAACATGCCATATGAAGAAACACATACTCACAGAATAGTTTAGATTAGTCACCACTCGTATGTGCAGCTTGGAGATAGGACTCCAGGGCGAAAACTGAAAATATGAATAACACCTACAGCAAAGTGGCCACAGGAATTATGTGAGCTTAATTTTGGAAAAAAAAACTAAAACCTTTATCAAATGTAATTGCTTGCGAAAAGGGAATGCAGATACAGTTGAGAGTGTGCTATCTATTCAACTATATTTGTCTACACTCAGTGTTAACCGTTCTCAGGTGTTGCTGATCCCAGGACGGGGATTGTATCTCGAAAGACTGTCGATAAATAATGAAATAAGCAGCCGGTCGATTCTGTAAAAATCTCACCGTGAAATCATAAGTGAAGCGAGCACTTAATAGTGTTAATCCCTAGCGAATGACAGCTCACTCCACGCTCACTTCACCAAAACTTTCACGGTGAGATGGTTACAGAATCGCACGGCAGCACCCCAATTCTCACACATTTTATCACACAGATTCTATCACACGCGTAACACACATTCTATCAAAAAACCGACGGATTTTGAAGGAAATTTCTAATCCACTGCTCCATTGGTTTGAAAGAATCGTCTGCTCAACAATGTAAATAACGACATGAATGTTGTTGAACTGTCAAAATGAAAGGCATTGCAATTGTAAGTGTGTTACGCAATTACCCCGCTGCTTATTGCCATCAGTAGCACTAGGAAGTACCTACGTTGGATGACCGGCCCAGCGCTCATGGCTCTACTGACTTAGCGTAGCTGTAACAATATCGTAGCCACCGCGTAGCAGTAGAGTAGCCGCAGCGTAACAGTGGCGTAGCAATATCGTGGCATTGGCGTAGCAGTAGTGTAGTAACAGCGTAGCAGTAGTGTAGCAGTGGCATAGCAGTAGTGTAGTAACAGCGTAGCAGTAGTGTAGCAGTGGCATAGCAGTAGTGTAGTAACAGCGTAGCAGTAGTGTAGTAACAGCGTAGCAGTAGTGTAGCAGTGGCGTAGCAGTAGTGTAGTAACAGCGTAGCAGTAGTGTAGTAACAGCGTAGCAGTAGTGTAGCAGTGGCGTAGCAGTAACGTAGTAACAGCGTAGCAGTAGCGTAGTAACAGCGTAGCAGTGGCGTAGAAGTAGTGTAGCAGTGGCGTAGCAGTAGTGTAGTAGTGGCGTAGCAGCAGCGTAGCAGTGCGTAGCCGTAGCGCGACCGTAATAGCCCATTACGGTCGCGCTACGGCTACGCACTGCTACCTGTTTCTGTATTTTTTTTTTAAAGTCCTCCCCCCAAAAACTCGTATACACAACCAGCCAAAACCAGAAAAATCTGTCGAACATATTATTATGAACATTTGTTTCGTGCAGGATTGCAGTAATCGAACCCGTGACACGTAGCTCCAGCCAATTGAAGACATGTCGTCAAATTATGAAAGTAATAAAAGCAGTTTTCAGCCCGATCATACCCCTAGTACCTAGTGCCGATAGATTTCTGTTATGTGCTCGTAATTATAGATTTGTTTTCTTTTAGGTACTACAAATGTTTCTTTCTTTCTTTACACAACCGATATAAAAAATATTGTTCTTTATTATATCGTTTAGTGTGAATGTGCCTTAAGTTCTACAATAGGCTACGGATAGACCACGAGTTGAGAAATCCCCAGACAAATATAGTAATTATGTATGTTTTAGTATACCTATTCAATTTATTCATTTTTTTCCTTATCAAGTACTTACAACTCTGACCCTTTATCTAATCTAAGTCTAGTGTAAACTACGACTCTATCTGTTGAAGTGTTGTTCTAGCGTTGTATTTAGAAGATCTATCAAAAGTAGTATACCTAGTTAGAATATTTCAGTTTAAATCAGTAAGTTGTACATCACGTTTATGAGAATTGGTACCGCAATACCGGTACCGTAACGGTATTTGCAAACCCAGCGCTAACTGCAAATACTAATTGCGGATGAAAAAGGCAAACCAGTATCTCCTTTTGTCTTTTAAATAACATCCATCAAACCGCACTGAGCCCGTGTTTTATACTACGGCCCGATCCCACTGACAGAGAGGAGGCCCGAGTGTCCCAGCAGTGGGAACGTTATATGCGGATATTGTCTGTAGGCTCATACCTTGGCTACAGACTAGAAATCTGTTAATTATTAGGTTGTCTCATAAATTACTGCCAGTTAAAAACAAATTATTATTAATATTTTTTTATTAATAAAACAACAGTCAGCCATCTACTGGGCAAAATTTGAATACCCTTCTCCCAAAACGAGGCAGGTTGGGACTCGAAAAAATTTTTAAGTTAACTTTTAATACTTCCAGAATTTTCGAATTTTTTTCTTAGTAAATGAAATTTAAGAGCTCGAAATAAATGAAAGTCTTAAGGCGCAAGATCCGGGCTATGCGGTGGATGAGGAACAGTCAGCCATCCTAGCTCCTCCAGCTGTTTATGTGTTAACTTGGCGCAATGAGGTCGTGCGTTGTCATGCAAAAGTTGGACACCAAGTCGTTTTGGCCGTTTAATTTTTAACATCTCTGCTAGTTTGCGAAGCTGCTGCGTATACAGATTGGCGTTAATGGTCTGATGAGATTCGAGGAGTTCCCAGAAAATCATTCCTTGCCAATCCCAGAAAACAGACAACATAATCTTACGACCGTGTTCATTAAGTTTAGGCTGGGCTGGTGGGTTTTCCTTAACTCTGACAAATGGCCACACGAACGGCCCGGTCATGGTCCGTTAACGCTAACGCATGAGGTGTCCAACGTGACATCACTTTGCGATATCCCATAGATTTGAGATAACGATCTATAGTCGCGTGCGATTGTCCAAGCGCCTTCTCTAAATCGCGCGTACTATAGTCTGGATGTAGCTCAAGTTCGTGACGCAAAGCATCTTCATCGAAGCTGGCGGGTCGGCCTGGGCGAGCTTGATCTTCGCATCTTATATCACCGGTGTCAAAACGCTTGTACCAGAAACGAACAGTCCGATCGCTAGTAGTACCCGGTCCAAATGCAGTGTTAATCTTTTTAGCCGTTTCTGTTGAAGAGACTTTAAGTCGATGCTCATATAGCATAATAGCTCGCAGTTGACGCTGATCCATTTTCACTAAAAACTAATTATTGCGTTGCGTCCGCCCCTATTTATACCCTCACCATAAAAGATACTCATCCTTACTAGAAAGATCTAGAACTTTCTTGAATTTGCTTTAGTTTAAATATGAGAAAATTCGAGAAAAATAAAATATGGCAAAAACTTATGAGACAACCTAATAGTACGTAGGTATGACCCACTGTATAACATTATGTGAGGAGGCGTTCCTTTTCTATAATTTCCCATTTTAACTCGACGCCAACCATATATACATGGTGTAACTTAAATAACGAACAACCTCTGAAAGGGTCATTGTACTCATTATTATGAACAACTTTTACTATGGGACCAAACCTGGAATCGCGAAAAAAATATCAGCTGCTGCCTTTTTTGTTGCAGCTGATTTTTTTCGTGATTTCAGGTTTGGTCCCATAGTAAAAGTTGTTCATAATGATGAGTACAGACGCCAGCATATCAAGCTACCCGAAAATATCTTTTTTTTTTTCAATCAAGTTTGAACCTTATACTTTAGCGATAAAGTTGAAAATCTATTAAAGAAATTTGACAGATTGTAGTAACCCGAAGTGCTGGCGTCTGTACAATGACCCCTTATGAGTTTGTGCGTTATTTAAGTTACAGCTTGTATAGGTTCTACTACTACACATCATCATTAACAGGCCATAATTTCTATAACCTCGCAATGACCGTGACTATGAATGAACGTTCAAAGCCGTTTGGTAGACAGATTCGTGATTGCAGTTTGTTGTAAGGGTCAGCGCAAACAAGGCAACAAAATACTCGATCATGCCCGAACACAGTAACAGAGAATTATCTCTAGCAAACTATTTTAAACTCTATTTCAGAAGTTTTTCGTTGTCTACCAATTTATAAATGAATAGTAATAGTAACAAAAACCAACTGCGGTTATGGCTGATTCCACAGTTTCCCATAGACCTTGTATTGTAATTGTCATCAGGAGTCGCATGTGTAGCAGGACATTTATATTATAAAAAAATAAAAGAACATTTTTTATGACGAATGTAAATCTTGTCAATTTATAATCAACTAGCATCCGCCCGCAACTTCCTTTGCATAGAATTCGGAATTCCCGCCGTTTAAATCCTATTACCCGTTTTCCCGTAGGAATGAAGCATTTTCCCGCGGTAAAAAGTAACCTATGTTCATCAGGGATAATGTCGGCTTCTCATGGTAAAACAATTTTTCAAATCGGTCCAGTAGTTTCGGAGCCTATTCAATACAAACAAACAATCAAATAATTCCTCTCTATAATATTAGTTAATAAACCAGATGGGATTGGGTTGGTCACATCAGCCGTGCACAATGACCGCGGTAAAATTTTCCACTCAATGGGTGACTGAAGATGGACGTCGACGCCGACGCCGGCCCCGAAAAAAGCGAGACGACCAGGTATTATGACGGATGAATGCCATCATGATTCCAGTTTAAGAGAGGGCCGAACCTATACATGCCCGATAGCACCAACCCATCGCACTGGAATCATGATGGCATTAATACTTCGTAACACGGCCTCAGGACGACTACAACGAGGGCTGGTTCGAGATGGAGCGGAAAAGAGTTCCTGGAAGGACTTGCATGAATACCTGCACCGATCTTACCTTACAAGCCAACATAAAACCAAAAATTGGTAGAAAGCATTTCTTCAGTCACCAAAACTGTTAGGTCTAAAACCTTTGTCTTGTTTACTACCAGTCAACTGTAGCTCCAACGGCCAAGCCCAGTCTGCCTGCCAGTCAGCCTGGAGTCGGAAAAACAGTTGACGACGAAGGGCGTGTAGCATCAGAATGTTGGTAAGTTGGAGTTAAATAAAAATCTCAAGTAAATATAAGAAAAGGTTTATTATGCAAAATAATTTACACGATACAGGTAAATAAAGCAAAACATTTAAAATTACATAATACAAAACTGAAGTTAGTCTGCGTTATATAAAAAATAAGAATACATTATATGTAAAAAAGTAAAATAATTCTATACACCAGTCACAAGTGTACAAATAAGGCACCGAGATATATTATGCGAGATAATAATATAATTATATAACATAATTATAATTATGCAATATGTGTACTTAACGGTAGGAATGTAGACAATCCCTCTTGAACATACTGTTCGTCGTACAAAACGTTACCTCCAAAGAGTTACAAAAAAATACTCATGTTAAATGTTTTACTTGCTTGCCTTTGGGAGTTTGCTAACCTCGTGGAAGTAAGCCGCGAACAACTTTATCTGTAACAATAACAAAAGAAATTAGCGGGAATTTGTTAGAAAAAAAAATGCTGAATAGTCTGTCAATCAGTATATCTACTGAATGGTTACATATTTGGCATACGTGGGTATGTACGTGATAGGTGTTACGTGTTTGGTTTGGTGTTTGGATGTGCATTAGAAATTCCAGAGCACGCCGCCACTAGCCGAAATGTTGGTACTAGGTCATGAACTATTCCATAATAGATCATGACCGTTTAAATCCTCAAAGCCCATTATAGATCATGAATTCATGACCGTTTAAATCCCCAAAGCCCATTGCATCACACGACCAGAGCCTTTTTTGTTTGTAGTTTATTTAAATTTTAGATCTCTTTAAAAATCTGTATTGAATACATAAAAACCACACATTAAAACTAGTGTAGTATATAACTACACTACTAATTCAACTTTAATGAGAAAGAAAACCAAAGTCCGGTTAATCCTAATAAGTATTTAAATTATCGTCGGTAAAGATAAAGGAAATATTTTGAGGAAATTCCGTTCACATACAAGTACAGCAGGTAGGTACTAGTATTGTTTATTTATAAAAAATCCTCCAACTGTTGTATTTCAGGCTCACGACATATTTACAAGTTAACCAAGCAAAACCTTGCAAGGTTAAAGCGTCCATAATACTCATTTTATACCTAGTAAAGAAGAGGAAGTGTACTTATTTCATAATATTTTCGATTCGGGGATTTTGTATGTACAGACGCCAGCACATCAAGCTACCCGAAACTGTCAGATTTTCCCAATCAACTTTGAACCTTGTACTTTAGCGATAAAGATGAAAATCTATTAAAGAAATCTGACAGATTGTAGTAGCTTGATGTGCTGGCGTCTGTACGTGATAAGAGTCACGAATCCGTGCCCACCCTTTTCGACGGGACAATAGACGGATTTTTACGCGGATGGATTTTGTTGAAAAACACGACCGCAACCGCACCAGAATTTTGCGATATCGCAATTTGTTTAAATGATATCACAATATTGATGGAATTGTTCAACATCCCTGCAAAGATGCTAAATAGGGGTGACATAAAATTATGACACGTTTGAGATTTCAAAGTCAAAAGTCATTTATTCAAACTAGGCTGAGAATCAGCACTTTTCGAAAGTCAAAAATGTATATATGTAGATACAAGCCCGTGTGCCCGATGTGCTTTCCCATCAGCAAAAATGAGAATCTTACCCACAAACTTTCATCCCCTATCTAACCCTTTTAGGGGAGGCATCTTCATTAAGTAAAGAACTCTAATATTTTGAAGTACTCGTAGATAGACTGGCTCGTTGTTTTACTGGTCCTGGATACGTCTTCAGGTCGGGTAAAGTGTAATTTTGTAGCAGCTCGTAGTCTGGATTTGTGCCCGTTTAACGGCAATAGCCTCGCCACATTACTTGGGACTAATAACATAACTTGCGAAATGTGGGTGTGCTAGGTATACATCTCTGACTATCCGTACCTGTAGACAGTGCCGGATTAAGACTACTTGATGCCCTAAGCAGTCCACGCCTGTGGGCACCTCTATCCACTAGTAAAATAGTATCAGTCTTTAAAAAAATTTACGTATTTGTTACAAAGAGACAGATCATTACGTACTTTAGAAACGTACGTAAGCATATATTATTTTATTTATTGAAATGCGGCTTGCGACTTTTTAAGGTGAATATACACTAAGGCATTTTCTCGAGCATTTCTATGTAATGTAAAGTTCTTACGAATGGCAAAATACAAGCTAAAACTCAATTTAAAAAGACGAAATCCTGCGAATGTTCGACACCGTTTTTCGAAGTAATGTCCACTGAATTTAATCCCACGTAGTTTGTGTGACCACTTCACTCGATTCACGAAATGTCGTGAATCGAGTGAAGTGAAAAGATCAGAGAGATCAGAGGGGTGAAGTGATAAGATCACGCCGCGCTTGCGCGTTAGGCACTGTCATTATCATATTGGAGATTTGTTTTTACTTATTTAACTTGTAACGCGTCACGTATAAGAACATTAGGAAAATTCAATACCAACGTCCAATAATTCGCGAGGGCCATTAGTCAATTACAGCCAACTTGCCTGCCCTGACGATGTAGGAAATTCGGTATTATGGTTTAAATCTAGATGACATCGTTGTAAAAGCAGAACTTAGCAGTATTACCAGGTGATGACATTAGAATCTGCTAAATCTGCTCTCCTTTGGTTTAGCCGAATTTGTTAACCGAATATGTTAGTTCACTGAGTTTGTTTTGACCGGAATAAGTTTCCACGAAACACTAGTCAGGTAGTCAGGTTGAGACCAAGTATGGCCAACCTAAATACAATTTACACTAGTCGGTGACCGAATCTAGGTGACCCAAATACAATTGACACTTTTCGGTCACCACGAATAGCTGAGAAACGAAAATATGCCATGACCTGCTTATTACTCCAGCAGGGTAATTGCGTAACAAACTATTAGTAGCAATGGGTTTCATTTTGACAGTTCAACAAATTTCATTGCGTTATTTACGTTGTTGAGTAGACACATTTTTCGAACATATGGAGCAATGGATTAGCAATATGCTTCAAAATTATTCAAATCGAGAGTAATAGTGTGTTACGCAATTAGGGTGTATGTGAGTTTAAGTTTGTAACAAGTCATATAATTCCGATAAAAGGTACGTGAGTAAAGCTGTAACTTTAAATACTAATGTTTGCTAATGCCTCGGGTTTGAAAAAACCCCTACTCGTGTACTCAAGACGGCAACCTTGTGGTGTAGTAGTTTTAATCAATGGCGTGGCTTTAACTCGGACGTCCGAGATAACCCTTGCTATTCTTCTGACGGTATCCATGACGATTTTCAAAAGAAACCGTTGATAGATACGATGAGGCCGCCCTTTTTATTACCACATTTATATTTTAGTTTTTTTTTTTTGTGATAGTTTTTTTTTTTTTTTAATCTATTTTCTATCAGTACATTTGTAGATTTTATAAAATTACAGTCGCTTTTCGTGTGTCTGTGTGACCGCGTTGTTCTTCTAAACTACGCAACGGATTTTGATGCGGTTTTCACCATCATCTAGAGCATTTGTTCCGCAAGGTTTATGTGCACTAATGTTAAGCTTAAAGAAATCTCGATTTTTTTGTCAACTTGTAAATAAGTGAACACTCACGCCCTCGATGTAGTTGCGCACGTTGATCTTCTCGTTCTGCGAGTGCGCCATGTCGTCGCCGGCGCCCATGGGTAGCAGGAGTACGTTGCGCGCGCTGGCCTCCTGCAGCGTGATCGTCACCGGGATGGAGCCGCCCTCGCGAGACATGTCGGGCTCCGTCTAGACCAAACAAGTTCATTTTATTTATGACAGGGCTGTTTTCCAAAACTTCTTCTACGTTTATTTTGTCTCTAATCATAAATATTCTATTTTTTTTATATATATATTCTTTTCTGTTGACCTACTTATACCGGATCATCCTAGTAGAGGCATCTAACATTGTAATACCTACATTATTTATCGTAAATTCATTTTATATTTCACCAATTTGATTCTGTGTTTGCTATTTTTTTATTCAGGGTGAAAAGGTGCCTCCTTCTTTATTTATTTGATTTATTTATCTTTTATGCTATTGTCTCCTTTATAAAACACTGGCCCAAAACAATATCATTACAAAGTGTTCTGAAGGGAAATGATAGACTGCAGTAGCCTATAATGTATACAACGTGTAACGTTAAATGCGCAAAACCTGAAAATAGTTTGATCAGAATAACGAGCAGAATTAATTTTTAATAAAGGTCACATTTTTCAAATAAAATTCATTAAAAACGTTGCCGTGTCTATTTATTAATAGGTCAAGCAAGCCAATGTCAGCGCGGCGCAGCGGTCCGGTGACGACTCCTCCCTCGGTAAAGCGTCGTCGCATACGCAAGAAATTATCAGAATGGCCAGTAAAACTAAAACAGTACATAAAACATTTACAATTTTTTTAATGACTTATTTTCTCTCTGAAACAGGTCAATTGAATTAAAAATCAGTTGGGGTGTCTGAGGTTTTGCGCATTTAACGTTACACGTTGTATGTATACTCTTTGTAGCAATTAAGCAGTCGACTCAAAAGGCCTTACTTGATAGATCATCCTGGTAGCGCGCGCCGCCGCTTGGTAGTGCGGGTGGTCGGGGTTCTCTGTCCACGCCCGCCCGCTCTGTGCCGTGATGCGCATTTTGTTGGGAGAGCCCCGAGCAGCCCACTGTAAACAAAAATACAATCATTTGAGAGGATGCATTCTGAAAGTTGTAATAAAAAATATTGATTGTAATTGCAATAACTAATACACAGAATTTTTAATTTTCAATGTAAAAAAGCACTTCCAAGCGCTTTTTTTTGTCCTTAAAAGTGTTTGAACATCGAATCTTGTGTCTTTATAGCAATACATAATGAAAATTTCAGTGCAATACAGAGCGATAGTTCATAATTTCATTGAATTAAACAAATCGAATCAAAATCACATTGATTAATTCATCAAAATAGGGAAATAATGCCAACTTTTCTAACAGGCCATAATTTATTTGTTATTTAACCCTTCGTATATAACGCAGGTCTGCGCTCCAATTTTTAAAAGCTTCAAACGTAGATCTGCGCGGTTTTAACTTTACTCAAAAAAACAATTTTATTCGTTTTTTTCGAAAAAACAAACACATTAATGTAAATATGTAGGTGCTTTTCCGAAAAAAGTAATAAAATCGCGCTGATCGTTCCGAATTTGGAGCGCAGACTGCGTTCCGGCGAATAATAATAATAATACGAAAGGTTAAGATTATGTTCTTTAAGTGAGCAGGCTGCCACTGTATCACTTTGAATCTGTCATTTATTTTCTGTCTAGGTAAGTTCCGATCAACCTCCTAGCCATTTTCCAATAACGGTCGCAACACAAACTAATAACAATGGAGCTGATCATAATAATTCTGAGTATTATACCTATTTGACATGCTCTGATACGAGTGCAACTATCAAAGATCCCTGTTTACCTCAAGTCCTCAAACGACCTCATTGTATGTGGTTTTGGGAATCACACTATATATAATATTATAAAGGCGAAAGTTTCTGTGTGTGTTTGTATGTTTGTTACTTGTTCACGCTCAAACGGCTGAACGGATTTGGATGAAATTTGGTATACAGATAGTTTATAACCGGGATTAACACATAGGATACTTTTTTATACCGATATTCCCACGGGATCGACACTTATTCGGATGAAACCGCAGGGCGCAGCTAGTAATTTCATAATCGTCTGAACATACATGAAATAAGATGCTGCTCTTCATTGTGGTAAAATCCCTGAGTCATCTCACCTGTCCATTATTTTTCTCATTAGGTATTATTTAAATAACGCAATTATTTAAAACTATTGTGTAAAATGATGACAGTCTTGTTATCGCTCACAGAGGCATGTGGGGAATCCCGTACCATAAATATACGGTGTGACTAAGCTAAGCTATTTATAAAAAGGAGTTCTAATTTAAATTCTAACCTTCTTGTTGACGAATTCAAAGACTAGCTTCTCTACTTCTTCGGGTTCCTGGTTTGGTACAATTCTTATGGAGAACTTGCCAATAACTTTTCCTGGAATTACAGTCTTCGCTCCGGGTTGGAAAGCAGCTCCTAAAAAGGTATTTAGATGACGAATTGTTACATGAAATAATGAAATATTACGCATATTTGACCGTTATTCAATACAAATGTATACGATTATACCTTCAATGCCGTGTAGTGAAAGGCTTGGGTATCTCCAGCGGTGCATCAATATTTGTTCCTTGTCGCCATTATGAGCCAATTTAGGAGCACCAATGGATTTTCTGCAAAGAAGAATTCACTATCGTTAGTAAAGAATTCGTGATAACTGGATCCATATTTTATTGATTGATGTTTAGTAACACACGATTAATCGAACATTTGATATCTAGTTTCGAATGCCTGGACTTTCTGATTACTTTAGTATCCTGATTGATCGCGTAGATATTCACAAGGTACCAATTGGTATATAACGGGTTTAAAGACAATCAACGAAGCCGAGAGCCACTTATACTCTCCCCGTCATTGTGATATTGTACTGGACCCTTCTGGTTACGGAGATATTGAAGGTGAAAATTCCAACTTATACTGACGTTTTTTTACGAAAACAAGGTAATGTATAACATAACTTTAAATACCCACACGACGACACCTGTACCGTTGTATGCACCCATAAGCACGATGTTTTGCGTGCGTTACATTGCGCACTACCGCAAACGGCAAATTTTCACACCAACAGTAGAAGTCGTTTCCCAGCAATTATTTTTGTGCAATGTTACTTAATTTGATGTACAAAATGCATAGTTGACGGCTATGAGATGTGTCTTTTTACACGCTGTATGAGTCACAGTCACAGTCACTTACAGTCCATTACAGTCTATGTAACTGATTAAATCAAAGGTAAGTAGGTACTAATGATATCTAAAATACTATGAAACCATATCAACCACTCATATCCGTAATAAGGATGATAAATCAGCTTTGGTTTCAAGTTACCACAATGTAATAAATACCTACATAATGTCTAATATGTAGTAAGTAAAGGCACTTTGTTTAAGTAATACGAATCAAAAGTAATACGAACCCTAGGTTCAAAGACCGCAACATCGTAAACAATGTGATAATAATTCAATATTGACTCATTCCGCAAACAGCATTCTGATTCCGTATCAATTTACATTTACAACAACTGGCACAAATAAATAATTGTCTCTACTTGTTTCAAATTTTTTGGTGATTGCAGCTGCTTTTGCGTTTAGTATGGAAACTGCTGTAGGTACTGTGGAGCGTGGAATCGCGAGTTCAAGATTTACGTTAAACGTTTACGTAACTATAACATCCATCCATAACGTATTCGAAGAAACAAAGACTTGATGGATAAATGCAACTGCCGCTGTCGTATAACATAGACCTACGCAAGTATCACAACGAATTAGGGGAGTAGGTTGTTCTACTAGGACCCTATTATATATATATCTTATATACAACATTATTTTTAGTATATGGAAAACCCGAAACACGTGTATTTTTATGTAAAGAATCTATTTACAAAATTTCGAAACTATATCATGAAAAATCTTGTTATGTTACTAGATTGTCCGTACAAAAATTTGGTTACCACTTAACACGCGCCGCCGGCCGACCGGCTGTGACCTGTGTTGTGCGCATATAATTGCGTATATGTACTTACTGTCGCTCGGTGTCCAACTTTTTACCATTTTAAAATATTTTGGGGCAAAATATAACATGTGTAAACACTATTGGAATCAGTTCAATTACTTATTCTGAACAAACTATATTCAGGTTTGCAGGAACAAAATAATGTTATATATCACTACATAGTATAAAACAAAGTCGCTTCCCGCTGTCTGTCCCTATGTATGCTTAAATCTTTAAAACTACGCAACGGATTTTGATGCGGTTTTTTTTAATAGATAGAGTAATTCAAGAGGAAGGTTTATATGTATAATACATGCATAATATAGTAGAGAAACACTGATCATTTTTTCTATGTAGTGATAGTGATCAGCATTGCACCCGTGCGAAGCTGGGGCGGGTCGCTAGTCTTATATATATTTCAGTCTCTTGTGCCATAAGGTACAAAATCTTTGTTATTCAGTGTTAATTTATTTACATTTTCGTTTTTTTGCCCAGAAACTGATCATAATCAATCGATTTGTCTGGGATGCCTGAAAGGAAAAGTAGAAATCTTTTGATTTCAACAGTTCAAAACCTGAAAAAGTAAATTACCGGTTATAAGAACATCGTACCTGTAGCCATCGGTATCAAAATCAATGTTCGTATACAGTTTCTTCTCCGTGTCTGTTAGCGGCGCGACAGAGTCGTAGATACCGTCGATGTGAATCTTGCCATTTTTGTCCACAAGCTCATTCATCAGATAAATTAGATCAGTCATCGCTGTAAATTGAACAATCATTCTCAATTGACGGCGTCGGCATCAATTCTTTGTGTCGCTAAATTGTTGATAGTTTTACAATTGGAAATTCAAAACCATACAAAAATTGCAGGCTTTTAAATTTATAATATCGGAGGGGCCGTCAAGTTTAGTGTAGATTACAATATTTGATTATATATTCAAAATTCAGTGGCTAATCAACTGTTTCTTAACTAATGAAATCTTGGTATAATTAAGATAAGTGTAGCGTTGATACTATCGAGTTCCATAGTAACTAGCTTTCGTAATGAGACAAGGTATGCATTTATCAACAAGATAAAAGTATTGTGAAAGGATAATTAAATGTTTATCGGTTTTATGTAACCTTACTGTAGGTAGAATTGTGTAGGATAACATATAAAGCCGTTCATGGATAGCAAATGTGAATGAGTTGAGCAGATAAAAATAATATTTTAACAAAAAATTTATACTTGGCATTTGTCTTAATTTATATATGAAAACTGTTGTAATAGTCAGATAATATACCATTGTTCATGCTGTAACTGCAGCAATATTCTCATCACAGTTATACATTATAAAATTTATGTTTGTATTAGTTTTATATTGTAGTTTTATGTTATGTTTTATTAGTTTTATCACGTAACTCTCGGAATGTAGTGACGGCTCGATGAGCGCAGTGGCTAAGTAATTATTTTTCTGCACGGGTTTGACTCTGGGTAGTATTAAAAAAAAAAAGGAAACTTGAGAAATATATCAAATCCAATAATACCTTCATGGACAGTTCCGCCGTAGACACCACTGTGTAAATCCATTTGAGCGCATTCAATCTCCAAGAAATAGTAGCTGATACCACGCAGGCCATATGTGATGCAGGGCTTAGTGGTGCCGAGCCAGTAGTTATCTGATATGCACACATAGTCTACATCTTTAAAGAATCCCTCTGGTTTTAATTTCTCCAAGAGTAGAGCATCTAGGCCTTCTGAACCAGACTCTTCCATACATTCAAGCACAAACTTCAAATTCACAGGCAGCTGTAAATAATTATTTAGAATTCATAATTCTTTAAAGCTAATATAGAAAAAAGTTATCATTAAAGATACACCTTCTCAGTTATGTTATCTATTGTAGAAGATAAAATTATATAATAAGACAAATAATGAAGCAATGTTTCCTGTATCAACAGTACTGTAGAATGTAAATAGTGATCATAAAATATAAGAAATTATTAAATAAAATGATAAGTACAACATATTTACCTCTTCACCAACAGCTTTGTACGCATTAATGGCATGAACCCAGCCAAGTACTGGGCCCTTATCATCAGTAGAACCACGGCCAAACAGCTTGCCATCACGTTCCACCAGCTCAAATGGCTCTGTTAACCACCCATCGGATTTCAATGCTGGTTGAACATCTAAATGTCCATATATGCAAATAGTTTGCTTTGTGGGGTCCTAAAATAATAAAAAAAAACTTTATTTATATAAAAGACTTACCTATTTATTATTTTAGAAAGGTGAATGAACAGTTTAAGTATTCATCATGTAAATTAAATAACATGTAATTTAATAAACAACACATATACAACGTGTAACGTTAAATGCGCAAAACCTCAGACACCCCAACTGATTTTTAATTAAATTGACATATTTCAGAGAAAATAAGTCATTAAAAAAAATGTAAAGGTTTTATGTGCTGTTTTAGTTTTACTGGCCATTCTGATCGTTTCTTGCGTCTGCGGCGACGCTTTATCGAGGGAGGGTAACCTATCAATAAATAGACACGGCAACGTTTTTAATGAAGATTTTTTGAAAAATGTGACCTATATTAAAAAGTGGTTTAATTAATTCTACTCGTTATTCTGATCATACTGTTTTCAGGTTTTGCGCATTTAACATTACACGTTGTATGTATACAGTTTACTGTTCCTTTGAGTATAAAAAACAATTGGAATAACACAATAGTTGTTAAAGATATAGGCTGAAAACAATGCAAAAAAAATCCCATAAGAATGTGTAATGATTATGAAAATCTATTTTCATGTAGGTACTATAGTAACATGCTTTTACGTTTGATGGCAGGAGCATTTATGGATTCAGATAGAGTATAGACCCATAAAATGGCAAACAGAAGGAGTGATTGTGAAAGTGTGAAAGTTGTGCAATATTATATTATATTATATTATTATATTATAGTGATAATCTCCACTATTTAATTTTGTTATGTCTTCGTTCCATCCAACCCTTTACAATCTATGAGGTTTTGCCCTATTTTTTACATGTACTAAGTAACCAGAAGTCAACATAAAAATATCCAGACCGCTAGGAATGCTCAACACGGTCTACCAAGCAGAGTGTGTGGGCATAATACAAGCGGCTTATGCCATAGCAGCCAGAAGAGTTACGAACACCCATATTCGCACACTCTCTGACAGCGCCTCAGACCTCCAATCCCTAGGAAAAAAATTCATCACATTGAACCTAATACTAGAATGTCACAATGCGCTTGAACAGGTAACATCAGCACAGTGGATTACTAGGTAACAAAGCAGCTGAGAAGCTGCCCAGAAGGACATCCAGTACTTCAGTCTGTAGACCGGAACCTGTCATGCTCAACCCCTTCAACCAACTACGCAGGTGGCTACAGGAGCACTCCCACACACAAGCAGAGAGCCGGTGGACATCATCACCGGGCTGCAGGCAGTCCAAGGAAACCATGCCATTATTAGATGGCAAGCTATCCACACAATAGACATAACGGACCCCTTTGCTTAGGGCTTGCATGGAGGCTGAAGAAACCGTTATGTATGTGCTCTTTGAGTGCACAGGCCCAGATTAGGTCAGAAACCCTTGGGACACCCAGATCTTACATGTTCTCAACAGACCAGGAGACTTAGTCAGCTTCTGGAGGGAGGTGGGCTGGTTGGAATAACGACCGACGGCCGCCATGGCCCACGTACAATGGTCCACTTGAAGGACTAAGTGCAGAAACCAAGCCAATAACACAGAAAATAGTAACCAGAAGTTCATAGATATAAGATTATTATTAGGGTATGTTTTTAAACAGGAATAATATAGGATCTATGTGAGTAAAAGGTAAGCGATTTAGTAGGCTTATGTAACAATTACATACAAAAAGCACTTCTTTTTCATGGAATTTTAAATAAATGAGTGACAAGCTAAAATCAATATTTTTATTCAATTGATGTAATTTAATTTTATAAAGGGTCCCAGAAATTCAAAAAATCCATATTTAATGGCAGCCTTAAACTCAGAAGTAGGCAAATTTAGGCTGATTTGACCATAATATCTCGAAGAAATTGAGGGACTGGAACGCCCCTAAGATGACCCTCTGACTGAACCTTAACTCTACAGAAAATTATAAAAAATATAGAAAATTAGAAGAGTAATACTTACATTTCCCAAAACGCCTACTAAAACGGGGGGCAGTTTGACTTCCTGTCCATCAATAGTCTGATAGCCTACATCCCTGAGCTCAGTGGTCGCGCCAACTTCCTTTAACTTCTCCTGCATCCACTCCACCATTCGGACGCAGTCATTGCGGTACTTTATGTCACACGACACCGATGGAATAGCAACCGCTTCCTTTAAAAGTTGCTTGAAAGTATCCACATTATCATCTACGTACTTAAATACTTGAGGCAATGTCTTATCTGCCATCTTAGGGTTCTGTTTGTGTGAATAATGTCGATAATCAGGACAATTTATAAAATTATTTGCAATGGATGACGCTCTTGCGGCCGGGAACTTTATAACATTAGTAATGCATTTCGCCGTTCTAATCAAAGACGAAGTCATGATGATGGTGATAGCAACATGACAGCTAGCTGTCACTTTGACAGAGTTTGACATTCACCTTGTGAAACGAGAAACGAAACGTAAGCTTACATATTGCATGGAAGTAGTTACTTCCATGACATCCATACTGATATCATGAAAATCTCTATATGTTACCTTTTCATGATTAACACTCTCAGCGCCATGTGGTCCGCCGGCCGCCCACATGGCCCGCTTCTCTAGAAAATGCTCATATATACATGGCGCTGAGAGTGTTAAACAAGCTCGGTGCTGGGAGCCCTCCAGCCCTCCAGGTGCATTTGGGATAGTGGGCACCCTCGTGGAGGGCTCATTTTAAATGTAGATTTTTCGAGTAATTCCACTTTGCCCCACCAAGCCCGCCACCCTGGTGTGGCAAAGTGGACTGCCTAAAATTTTGCAGTGGAATATGCCCCACTATTCTGATTTGATGGGGCGGATAACACTAGCATAAACACTTTGTGGATTCTGCCCCACTAGGGTTGGCACCTCAGGATTTGTGTATGAAGGTTAACATGTATTTTTACATTTGTTTGTAAAAAAAATAAATGTAACCACTGACGTTAGGATTTGACAAGTCTGAGACAAGCAAACGTAAATCTAAATACATCAAAATGGTTATTTAAACAGTGTATTAAGGTTCTACTTTTGTAAAAAACTGTCACATATTAAATCTTCCTGGATTTAATTAAATACATTATATAGTTTTGCTGTATTTATTCAATTTAGTCTGACATAGCTGTGACATTTGCTATTTGTATTCCATTTACGTTCCGATCCATCCGTTGCAAACATTAAATGATTTAAAAATATATTTAGATGTTTGCCCAGAAATTGATACATTATCACTGTTGATAACTATTAAATAACAAAAAACGAAGAATAATGTACGAGAACACTATTACTAAAGGGATAATTTAAATAATAATTATTAAAAGAAATCGTAAATACTATATTACTAGTATCGAAACGTAACGTAACCACAGATTGTGAAAGAATGCGTTCAGAAACGCTTTATGAGAGTTATAGTTTTATGTTAATTTATTAAGTCTAGTTATTAAGTCTTGTGATATGTACTTGTATTATTGTCATATTATTATTTTTTATCTTTAAATAAATCAAATACTTATTAAATAATAAAAAAATGCGTTGAAATGCATTCGAAAGTAATAAAAATATCGGAAGGATTTAAGTTTAAAAAAAAATCTATATCATTTTATCCCGGCTTCGAAAAAGTAAATAAATACTTGTAATTATAAGCTCATAAAATTAGCTACGAGTCGTATGGTTACATCACTAATTACGCCGCGAACACAAATGTCAAAATAGGTCTATTATTTTGAGGTCCTTTACGTACAAACATCATGGCTTCATTTGTTTGTTAGTATTTTTTTATTTAATCTGAGATTAAAACATGCTGTTGGAGTAAAAATGACTAAACCGGTTATGGTTCACCACTGCCTCGCCCACCGCGACTTATCGGTTGTCCTTGTCTGACATTTTTTGTTTCATTCTGTTTGTTTACAAAATAGACGGACATTTGCATTTGTGGAGTGGTGGTGAGTGGTATTGAGTTTATTGTAAGTATTTTCGTATTTATTTTTCATGGATGCTGATGATTTGTGTAGATTTTTTTTAATAAGATATTTTTTGTGTTTTTCAGCTTTACAAAAATGGCAGAAGACTCTGTAGCAGGAAGTTCTAGTGGGCAAACTGGCTTTGAATTTATAAATGATGGAAAATGTATTATTAGAGCTGGGCATCAATACTATTTCAAAAGAAAGTACAAAAATGCATCTGAAATTTGGGAATGCAAAAACAGAAGGAGACAAAAGTGCAATGGGTCGATTGTAGTGAAAGTAAGTCCCTACTTATTAGTAATTCTTTTTACTGACTCACTTTTAGTAATACGGGTCTAATACAATTTAAAATAATAATAATACATATACATATAATATTACTTGAAGTTGTGCTATGTTATAAATATTTTCTAATACCTACATTTTTTTGTTTTCAGGGAAATATACTTTTAAACGAAAAACCTCACCAATGTCAACCTGATTTTGACCGAAACAAAGTGACAAAATTAATGCAGAAAATAAAGAGAGAAATCACTTCAGCAGACGTACCAAGCATTCCAGCAACATACGACAAAAATGTAGCTTCCTTACATTTAGAAAGTAGCAACAGCAATATTGTGAGTAAAATTCCTCCATTTTGTAAAGTAAAGTCTGCATTGTATAAATACAGAAACAAAAATGCTAATGTAAAAAAAATATATTACAATACATTATCAGAAATAGAAGTTCCTGAAAAATTTCATTCTTTTTTACTTGCCAAGTATATTGACGAAGATATTTCTATTTTAATATTTTGTTCAGAGCATGCTAAGAATTTGATGAAAACCTGCAAACATTTTTTTGGCGATGGCACTTTTAAAAGTTGCCCACAACCGTTCATACAATTGTATTCGTTGCATGCTGATTTGAGTAGCTCCCAACAAACAACAAATATTGTGCCATTAGTATATGCTCTTATGAGTACTAAATCAACCAAAGCTTACACCACTCTCTTTTCTGTAATAAAATCACAGATTCCGGATTGCCAACCACATAGTTTTCAGTCGGATTTTGAGGCAGCGGCTATGACTGGTTTTAAAAATGTCTTTAAATCAGCATCAATCAAAGGGTGCTTTTTTCATTTTTGTAAAGCAATTTGGAAAAAGGGGAAAGGGTTAGGGTTGACAAAATCTAAATATTTGCGAAAACAAGTAGCGCTTAGCGCAGTCTTACCCTTATTACCAGAAGAAAAGATTTTTGAAGGTTGGTTTTACATAGCCGCACAAAGCCCAGATGACGAAAAAAGTAAAGAATTTAGAAAATATATGCTGCGCAATTGGCTGAAAGATAACTTTTTAAAAGTGTGGTGCGTATTTGGGGCAAAACACCGCACAACTAATGCCCTCGAAAGTTGGCATAATAAACTTAACAAAAAAATTCTTAAAAAAAGCCCCAGTTTATTAAGATTTCTTAATGTCTTATACGAAGACATAACGCTTTCAATAGTTAAATCTATGCAGAACCAACCTTCCAAGCTACGCCTTGATAAATATATACAAAACGATCAGAATATACAAGATGCCCAAATGGAGCTCATAAACGGCGACATTACGGTTGGACATTTTTTGGAAAAACTAAGATAGTTTTTCCAAGAAATCTATTTTAGTTTTTCCAAAAAATGTGAACTAAACAAATACAAAATCTATGATTTTAGATGATTTTAATTCTTATAAATAGTCAGTACTCAAACTAATATAGTGGCTGTTTGTTATGATAATTATTTTGTCAACAGTCAGTATTTACCTACTTTCGTTAGGATGTTTCTTATTTGTATTAATAAGACTTTTTGCTATGTAAAATTTTATCATTCTATAATTTTAGTTTTTGTTTTTTAGCCGGAAGTAATTTCGTGGCTGTTTTTTTTGCATATAAATTGTTTTTATTCATAAGGTAATACATAAGACTGTTTTATACCATGTCGATCAATGTGTGATTCTATAATCTGTGACTCTATAATCTGTGATTCTATTTTTTGTAACAAGTAATTTAGTGGCTGTTTGTATGTATATAGTTTAAATTTTTTTTTTTTATTTATAACGTAATCAGTAAGAAAATACCTATATCTACACAAACCATACAAAATGATGACGAATCTGTGATTTTGAATAGTTATGTAGTAAATATGTTTCGTTTTAAGAACATATCATAAGAACAAATCATTGTTTAATTTGTGATTATCAAGATTTATCTTAGTTAGTAAGATTTTATTTGTAAAAGGTATACCAAATGATGAAGAATCTGTGATTTTGAATAGTTATGTAGTAAATATGTTTCGTTTTAAGAACATATCATAAGAACAAATCATTGTTTAATTTGTGATTATCAAGATTTATCTTAGTTAGTAAAATTTTATTTGTAAAAGGTAATTAATCTGTGATTTATAAACCGATTCCTTCCAGAAATAAATAGTACATTAAAATTATTTATTTATTTTTTACTTTTATTTAAACCACTTCGCTACGTATTAAATCTAAGCTTCCAGCACTAATAACGTTTTACTTACAGATATAGGTATACATTTATTTTTTTTACAAACAAATGTAAAAATACATGTTAACCTTCATACACAAATCCTGAGGTGCCAACCCTAGTGGGGCAGAATCCACAAAGTGTTTATGCTAGTGTTATCCGCCCCATCAAATCAGAATAGTGGGGCATATTCCACTGCAAAATTTTAGGCAGTCCACTTTGCCACACCAGGGTGGCGGGCTTGGTGGGGCAAAGTGGAATTACTCGATTTTTCATATCAAATACACCGTTACAAAATGTGAAATAAGTCAGTTCTATATTCAAGATTTATTAATATGCGCGTTGATTTTAAAATTCAAGCATTTTTATTTTCAATATAATTTGTGGGTTGGGAGGATATTTCAGGGGTAGAAAATCTTTAAATATATTTCCAGAAACGCCAGCACATCAAGCTACTACAATCTGTCAGATTTCTTTAATAGATTTTCAACTTTAGCCCTAAAGCATAAGGTTCAAATTTGATTGGAAAAATCTGACAGTTTCGGGTAGCTTGATGTGCTGGCGTCTGTACTACAATCTGTCAAATTTCTTTAAGTAATAGACTTTCAACTGCTGTACTAAAAAATTAAATATATAAATAGCTTAAAAGCAAAAAATAAAATGTACAACACTACGTCAATGCAGATTCGCGGGCACCGATAGACTGGTGCGCATCGCTTGTAAGCCGCTACCCGCGCCGCGGCCTTCGAGGTCAGTTCTCATAAATCTGTGCATTGAAACGCGCCGCTCCCCACGCCGCCGCCGCCGCCGCCCCGCGCCCGCTGAATTCGTGTCCGTAGCCTAAGAATAGGGGAATCGGCATCGGAAAATAGGGGCGTAATAAAACTATTACGTCCCGGTACATCTTGCCAAATAAAAAATAACGCTTATTAGAAACAACTTTTATTTCTATTGTCATTTAAAACTTGAGTTAAGGTGTGGTCAATATATAAACATAAATGAGGAAATTTTATCTATCTAAACGTTTTCTGACATAATATAAGTATTACAATGTAAGCGTACTCTACGGTTCACCGAAGAGATCCTATGCAGGTGCGCGTGCGCACATCGACCAGATCTCATCTGATATGCCAGAGAAGTCAGATACTTTCTCTTCACTTTTCACAGTGTAGTTCCACTCGAAAAAATTGATTTTCGATTTTGCGCCAATCGCCTGCACAGCTTCAAGAAGCTAGATCATGTTAATTCTAATACAGGCCCCGGTCTACCCGCACAGGCTACCTGCACAGGTAGAACTCTCCGGTAGCATGTATCATGTTTTCTGGGGTTAGCTTTAGCTGATGGAGTTATTTACATACTGTGAGTGTTGTTAATGAATATTCTATGACGACATAAACAAGAAACTTATACAGAGTCAAATTAAATTAGCTAGCGAAACTCCGCAGACGTGATGGGTATCGATACCTAAACGTGATACAACAAAAAACATTTGATGATATTATTTTTTGGGGATGACGACTGTAGGTGGTCTAATTACTTGAACTATCAGTTTACAAATCAGCCGGTCGATTTTGTAAAAATCTCACTGTGAAATCATAAGTGAAGTGAGCTTGAAGTGAGCAGTGTCAATAGTGTTAATCCCTAATGACAGCTCACTCCACGCTCACTTCACCCAAGTTTTCACGGTGAGATGGTTACAGAATCGCATGGCTGTTCTTTTTTCGTGTAAACTTCACAGATGTGATGGGTATCGTAATTTTACAGCTCTTCCACGACCGTCCAGTTCTGCAGAACCAGTTTTTTACTGAATCGTGCAAAAACCACTAGTGTGTTTACACACAATAGTTTGCATCCTGTTTTTTGCAGTGGAGCAACGATTAACGTTTATTTATTTATTTAATACTTCAAGCACATAAATGCACAGAGGCGGACCTAATGTCATGCAGCGTTCACTGGACAGTGCCATCCAGTTTGTAGTGGCAAAACCGAATAGCATAATTCAAATGGATCGGTTTTTTGCCAGATACTGCAAACAGGATGCTTATGTGAATATTATGTATATATGTATATTTAAACACGTACACTACTGAACGGGATCCTGAAAAAACCGTACCTGCAAAAAACGGGATCTTGCCGTGGGAAAGAGCCCTTACACGATA